>VZTF01007433.1:770338-792973 GCA_013397755.1 Cnemophilus loriae
AAGGGAAGGGAAGGGAAGGGAAGGGAAGGGAAGGAGGCAGCTTAAGGCCAACTTCATGATCTGTACTGTGGGTGCTGTCCCTTCTCATTACATACCGCGGAATTCATGTACGACCCTGAGGAGACTAGAAATACACATTCCGTTTATTCCCAAGCTGCATACGAATGTAGAGCCATGAATGCACATAAAAAGCAATGAAGGAGAGAAAGAAAATTTCTAGGCTGCAGAGAGATTTAGACAAACTGGAAATATTATCTATAGGCACTATGCATCTTATTCTCTTTGTTTAGAAATGTATCATGATCACATAACTTGTATTATTAAATTATTTTCCATTATCACTTCTCTGAATAAAAGCCTTAATCAACCTGTTTTTATTTAAGTTTTAATCGCTTGTTCCTAGAAAGCACTTATAACCAAATCACTGAAGCTGTTAATCTAATGAGGAGTTGGTATATCTTATATAGAATGAAAGACAGCCAATAAGAAGTAAATATCCAGTGACACAATGCCTCTGTTGTCTGTGCTGTCCTTACTTGCCAAAAAAATAATGGCTTAAGGTATCTCTTCTCCATCTTGGCTTCTCGGAAAATCTAGTACGCACTGAACATAGGAATGGAACCGGATCAGAACAAAGGCCTAGCCAGTCAGCTTTCCTTTGGCAGACATGAGCAGTAGAAGGCTAAGGAAGAGTTTTGAACAGAGTATCGCAATATTTCCGGAGTAAGGAATTCCTGAAGCTTCCAACAGCTCAAAACCAGCAAACTTGAGCCGGCCCTGTTACAGTACCTGCATTTTTAATGACCTTTGACATGCTTCCTTTCATGAATTTGCCTTATTTGACTCCTTGAACACTTTTTACTCTCCACTATACTGTGCCAGTCAGATTCAGATGTTAAATAAATATTGCATGGAAAAGAACCTCCCAAAAAGTACCTCCAAAAATATTTTTATTTAAAAAGATACAACTATGAAAGCCAAACTGTCCCAGGACTTAGCTGTGTGGGATTTTAACCAAGCTCTGGAATTTGTTTGGGAAAAATTTTCATGATGTCAAAATTAAGAATCTTCTCCCATCTGGTCCACTGTGAAGAAATGCTTGCGATACAAAGTCTAGAATTAGTGAAACACTATGTTTTTACCTAGGCAGCTCTGCAGACCAATTTATGCACTCTAACGTAATGTAAAGCAGTAATTGCTTAGCGACCTACTCAATTTATATAATTTAAATGATAGCAGAATAGGACAGCTCATGTTAAATGTTAGGCACAACTGCTCTTAAAGCAATCATTATGCCATTATGTGATTTCATTAACGGTAGATGATTTCCAGTAGCTGTTAACATAGACTAGCTACAATTACCTGAAATTAACTCTTTTAAACATGCTATTTCAGAAGAGCGTTGCCCCGCCCCGCCCGGCCCGGCCCGGCCCGGCCCTGCCCTGCCCTGCCCCCTGTGGCCGCGCAGGCGCTGCGGCTGCGCGCTTCCCCCCGGCCCTCGCGTGCGGCCATGGGCGGGTGTTGTGCGGAGCTGCTGCTGCTGCTGCTGGCGTCGCTGCCCGCCCTCAGTCCCGCGGGCGCGTCCCGTCGCTCCGGCGGCAGCAGGTGGGTAGGGAATGGGCTTCTGCCGCTGCTGGCGCCGGAGCGGGCCGAGGCGGGCCAGGAGACCGCGCCAGGCCCGGGCTCCCGGCGGGAGCTGCGGCTTGGCCGCCCGGGTTTCGCGGTGGTGTTCCATGCCCCCGGGCACGGGGACAGCGTAGCGCTGCGCCGGGGACTGGGAAAGGCTTCCCTGGGCCGACAGCACAGTGGCCGAGATGAAACGAGGCTTGGTTATTCCGTCATGAGTAAGCTGGCCGTGGGAGCTGGGAAGTCTGGGTTTAAGAAAAAGGAGCTTTGATGTGCTACGAAGAGACGGTCAAACAAGTACAGACTGCGCGCGAGATGCTGTCAGTGAGGAAGATGGTCTCAGCTATTAGAGAATAAAATGTGTCTTTGCAGACTGTCCTTGTGGTGAAGACCGAGAGAAGCTGTAATAGATGGGCACCGATTTTGTTTTTAATCACTTTTTCTTCCAGGGAATGTCAGAGTGATTTCTATTACACTAATAGAGTGTCCACGAAGTTACTACAATGACAAGAGAGGCTTTCTGTAATTTATTATCAATGCAGATTGTACAACAGCTCACCTAAACTGATGAAAAGTAACACTGTGTTGTGTTGGCATTATGTAATGTAAAATACGAAATTATGCAAGTATAGTCCATTTTATAGTTCACTGGGCGGGGGGGAGCTTGTCTTTACAGGTCTTTGAGTCAAATGTGTGTGGAAAAGTCACTCATTTTCAGAAGTAACACCCGTTACCCTACAGACATCATTTCTGATCCTGGTGGACGTGATCCACTGTTCTGTGTGCAGCTGGATGACTGTAAGCAATCTTTCTTTTCATACATTTTGTTCATAGATTGCCTCTGCTTAGGGAATATTTTTTTGAACTACACGTTATAATTGTTGCTAATTATTTTGGCTGTTACGGTTTCAGAGAGACCATAGTGAGTCAGGGTCTGATCACCAAAGACAAAACAAAGAATAAGATTATTGCACTATTACTAAGAGTAGGGTCTCTGGCTGAGCACAAATAAGTCTTTATCAATTGCTTACGTATCTGAGATACCTTACATAGTTGGCTGCACATAGAGCAGCAGATAAGGGTTGACATTTGAAATATCCCAGTCCTATAATTTTCAGAAAGTGTTTTCTTATTGTGTCTTGGATTATATTTCTTTATCTTTATATTATATATATAATATATATATTATTAATATATATATATTATTTATACTATATATCTTTATATTATATGCATATTTTCATCCTTTCTTCCCTGCTGGTGATGATTTTTTCCACTGATAGTCGTATATCCTGTAGGATATGCCATGAACATTCTTTTCTCTTTCTGCTTTCCACATTGTACTTCATTTGAGTGATTCAGTATCCAGTTCCTGGCATTCAGTGCAATTGCTGTGATCTCACTTTTGAACACTGACCATTTTCTCTTTTATTTGTCTGGGAGTTGTGACCCATAGTTCTATCTGCTTCTTACCTAAATATTTGGGTATTTTATGTTGGGAGGGGCTCAGGAGGTGAACAGGTACAACAGCTAGCCAAAACAAGGTTAGCTTTTTATTATCTTGTCCTGCTTTCAGCCCTTTACAGATGTTGCCTGAGTGTTTTGCATACAGGGAAGAACAAAGAAGTTATGAGAGCTTCATAATATATAGTATGATAGGTAGTAGCGCTACAACGTTACCCATTCCAATTTTCAGTAGGTCTCATAGTAAAGATGAATGTAGAGGAGACTTTAACCACAGCTCAGAGTGCTGTCAGGCTTCTGGGCATTTCAGCCTGTAACTTGGAATCTAAATTTTACCCTTTTCCCACACCACTCATAATATCCTAGAAAAAGGATTAAAATGATTTTGAATTTTTAATGTTATGCACAGAAAGGATCATCTGTGTCCAGATGGATGGCACCAGATTTTTTTAGCCATTTAATATTTGGGCCCTGTATCTATCGCATGATTAGGTCTACTGAAGAGGCCTAAATATTTGACTGCTTGTATATGTTAGTTGTAGCACACATGGGAACAGAATTCACTGTTCACATGGCCTTTTCCTTTTCGGTGCTTGTTGTTGGAAGAACATATACGGAAGACTTTATTTGGGATCACCTGAAGGATCGTAACATTTTTTGATAGAAACAGCCTTCTCCCTAGTGGCCTTTCCTATGGAAATATAGGAACACATACATTTTATTCAACAGATTGTGGCAGCAGCTTTTCCAGGATGGTGTGATGAGCTACCACTTCCGGAGATATAATTGAGCCCTAATGAGTTATCGTGGCCAGTGAAAGTGATGCACTGGTTGACTTCACCTTGTTGAAACCATTGCTAGCGGATTAAATTTTATTTTGCCTTTTTCTGCAAGATTAAATAGCCTTTAGTATCTAAAGCAGTTTGAATATCTTAAGTTTTGCTGCAGAAGGTATTTCCTTCCAGTTTTCAGGTATATTTTGCATTATGTAATGTTGTTAACCTGTGGTAGCAAGTAGTCAGCTTTGATAATGGAAGAGTATGTGATGAACTGGGTCCCAAATCAGTTAAATGGCTGTGAGTAGCACAACTGCAAATCTTTTCTTTTTCAATCTAATAATGATACCCTCAGGTGATTATTAAGTGAGCTGCTCTGTGTACCTATTTTTGTGAACGTTGTAGGAGCTTAACATTCCTTTGACTTTTATCTCCGTGAAAGATTTATTTGACTGCTTAATTAATGGTGTATTTGGATATTAAAAAGCTTTTGTTTCTGCTAGCTGTGCTGTACCTCTGAGCATCTGCTCTGTCCTTGAACAGCAGAATTACATTGAGGGCTTAAGGTTCTTTTTTTACTGTTCTTTTTTTCCCCCCTCAAATCTACTGGATTACGTAAATTCTTTTTGGTACTACTGTAATTGAGAATATTTCCGCTTGTTCCTGTTGTCAGTAGGATATGTAGTCCTTGAATCTTCTAGGATGCTTTATTTAGATGCATTGAGAAGTTATTCACGTTAGGATGAGTCTACGTAGCATGCCTTTAATAATTTGCCATTTTATAACAGTGCTTTAGCAGTAATAAATGAATACATTGTAGCATCATAACCATACCGTTGAATACCACCAGGTCAGGAAGGTATCACTGTAGGATACCAATAGAAAGTCTGTTTTTTTAGGATGCCTATTGTCCATTCATACTTATCTTGAGTTTTACCAACCTTAATTATTTTGAATCCATTTAATGTTGTATTTAGTGAGCTCACAAATGGATAATGCTTTGTAATTAAAATGTAATGTATGTCTAATTTGAGCATCTCACGGAAATTACAGCACATATTAAGATAGCTATTAAGGAGTCTCATGCTTTTTGGAAAGTCACTTTGTGTATTAATATCTGTTTCCCATGAACTGTACAAATTAGTACTCATGATATCATCCTGTTTGTAGATCATATTAGCCTATTAGAAATGTTACTATGGATTAATTAATATAAGGCACCAGCTAGCTTACAATTACTGAAGTTATTCCTTTTAAAAATATTGGTACAATGTTTACTGTTATCTTTTCTAGTAACTTAATATTGGTGGATTTCTTTTTTTTCTCTTTTCAAACTCTAGCAAAGCTGAACTATTTTCAACAGCCACAGGATATCAAAGAATCTGATTTTGGGGAGTTCTTAGAGAAGTATGGCAGGCACTCTTTCTTAGCACCATCACAAGTTCAGCCATCATTCTCTGCTTTTTATCGTGTGAGTTGAAAGAAAATAGGAATCAATTTGCACATATACTTTTGCTAAAGCTGTCTGTAATGAAGTCTAATGAGAACAGATTGAAAGATTCTTATTTTGTACCTAGAAGCCATATTATCATAGGATCATAGCATATCCTGAGTTGAATGGGACCCACAAGGATCATTGAATCCAGCAGTCCCACCCTGTGCCTGAGAGGGTTGTCCAAATGCTCCTTGGGCTCTGTCAGCCTTGGGACTGTGACCATTACCTGAGGAGCCTGTTCAGTGCCCCACCACCCTCTGGGGGAAGAACATTTTCCTGATATCCAGCCTAAGCCTCCCCTGACACACTTCCAGCAATCTCCTTATCCCTTGTCACAGAGAGCAGAGATCAGTGTCTGCCCCTCAGAAGGAAGCTGCAGAGTGTAATGAGATCTCCCCTCAGTCTCCTCCAGACTGAACAAGCCAAGTGACTTCAGCCATTCCTTGTATGGCTTCCCCTGGAGACCCTTCACCATCTTTGTAATTCTCTTTTGGATGCTCTCCAATAGATTTATGGCTTATGTTATGGTACCCAGAAGTGTCCTCAGGGCTCAAGGTGAGGCCATACCAGCATGCAGAGCAGAGTAGAACAATTGCCTCCCCCTAGCAGCTGGTTATGCTGAGCCAGATGTACCCCAGGACACAGATGGCCCTCCTGATTACTAGAGCACACTGTTGAACTGTTTATCTCTCAGTACTTTCCATTTCTTAGTGTATAAAAAGTTTAGGGCCAGTTTTCTTGTATTTAAGAGGTTGGACAACCTTTTAGACAAAACTGGGTGTACACAAAGAGGTATAGATTTGTCTCTTGCCCTTGGCCTTAGTATTCCGCAGTAACTTTGTGATTTCTCCAAATTGTTTTTTCAGGCTGGTGATCCAATCCTAATCTACTTTGATTCATCATCTGTATTGAGCATGCTTAGACAGCCAGTAAAAATGGGAGCCAGTGGACTTTGTGTTGATGGAAATCCTGCTGGTTAGTAAACGAGGAAGAATATCTTAGGGTGGTTTGCTTCTGTTTTATCCATTGTCATGTCTTAACTCACCCAGGCTTCCTGGACAGTAAAAGCACAAGCTGTACTCGGATTTTTGCCAACTTGAGCAAGAGCTGCATGACTGACCCTGCCCTAGATGCTGCTTCCTACTACCGTGACTTCACTGTGCTAAAGGTGCATTTCATATTTCTTGCTTTTGTTCAAAATCTTAGTTGCTTGACTTTGCATTGCCTTCCACCGGGACTTCAGGTAACTGCAAAACTGAAGGTCATCTGGTATGTCATCTCTGATCTCCCAATTGCTGAGGCCTTCTTGCTGGGAAACCTGTTAAAAATGTCATGACTGGTGGTAATCCTTCAATTCAAACTACTTTCCAATAAATTTCCATTGTTAGCAAATTCCTAATATATTTAACAGGTACTTCATTGATACGTCATAGTTCTAATGGTTTATCTAAAATTCTCTTGCATTTTAGACAGATTGTTTATGAAAGTATTCCTGTCTGTTCCATCAGCTTGATCGACCAAACAGTACATGTTCTCAGTAAAGAATTAGGGTGGGTTTTTTACATAAAAGTGTTATCTCTAAAACCATACTGATGGCCCCTTATTAATATTAACTCTATTTACGTCCATATCAGTTTCTCTGCTATTTATCCTGACAATAAATTCGAAGTAACCAATTTACTGTTCTGGGTTCATCCTGCTGGTCGTACTGAATGCTTATATGAACATGTCTCCTCTCACCTTGTAGAATTTTTCTGGTTTTCCAAGAGAAAACAACATTGTAAATAGAAATACTTACTAAGGCTGATGACTCAGTTTACCCTTATATCGAAAATCTAAATCTACTTAACCGTAGTAGAGAATATTCTGTTGATCAAGTTTAATTCATGTTTTCAGGGCTTTCTTTGTCACTGTTGCCAGAATTCAGTTTTTCCTTAACCAGACGCTGAAGTACTTACTTGATTGCAGAAGATGGAGATTCAGGAATGGATCAGAGATGCGATACTTAAAAGTATCTGCATTCTGCAGGACATTAGCAGGGCCAAGCTTAAATTTGACTTCTGGTGTTTTAAAATGCCTTCTGTGGGCTATGTCTATGATTTATAGATTACAAAATGATGACAAGTTTTCACATGTGGAATAAACAAACTAATTTTGTCAACATAATATTTGGGCTCTTTTGTAGTGATTTTATGGCTTTAGTCACTTGCAAACACAGCAATTTACTTAGCTTTTTATTGATATTGTAAAACGGTTTGTTTATTTTCCCCAGGTCCCAGTTAATGACACTGTTGTGCAGTCCATGAAGGTCAGTCTCTGTTGCCAATGAAAAGAATTTCTGCTTCTGAAGGGAAAATGGGAATGTCCTGTGTCTGAGACAAGATTTTTCTTGACAAAAGTAGGACATTATACAAAAAAAAGGACATAAATAAGGGTGTATTCTTAAATGAGTGGGCATAGAGAGGACTAAAGTCAGGGAGGTAGCTTATTTTCCTGGAAAAAGATTGGGGATCTGGAGCAGTGTGATGTGCCCCTATATCACAGCTACAGCAGGTAGGTAAATCTGACTTGGATGGAAAAGCAGTGAAAAAGAGTAAAAGATGCACTTGCCTTCTAAACAATTGCTAGTTGTTAATATTCTTACTGTCTCCAGGTAAATGTCACGGCAGTCTCACCACCTGGAGCTCCCCACATGAAAAACAACACATGCACCAATGTTGTTTCTGAGGTATGTGAATCTTCTTTCCTTATAGAGCAGCTTAACACAAGCTTAAAGTCATTGCCCTATTACCTTAGTCTGTCTCCTATTGTTCTCTAAATTGGACTCTCAGGTGATCTATGAGATAGAATACAGTGGCACAAGTGGGATTCAGAGTGTTTCTGTCCAGTTCAAAGTGAGCAACATCTCTGGGAACTCCAGATCCTCTCTGCAGCAGCACTTCACCATGCACTTCTGGGTCAGTATCCCCATCCTCCCTGGAATTTTACCAAGTTTGTAGTCTGTAGCTTGTGACTCATTTTTGTACAGATGAGACCTGAAAAGGTTAGAGCAGTATCACTTTGGTATAGCAGTAACAGAACCCTGGGGTGCAGATAGTTAAAGGTGGGAGGGGAGGCATTTCTGGTCTCAAGTAAACCATGCTGGTAGAAAAATCCAGGCTTGGCACAAGCATGCAGTCTTTCATTGCATAAATTTCAAGGAGCTGATTATTTCTATATGACTGTTTTTGCTCTTGGTTTGGTTTGGTGGTTTGGTTTTAGGTGTTTGTTTGTTTGGGGTTTTTTGGTGGTTTTTTTGAGGATGAGTTTTTTGGTGGGTTTTTTTGTTTGTTTGGTTTGGTTTTGGGCTTTTTGGTGCTTTTTTGTTTGGTTTGGTTTTTTTTGTTTGGTTTTGTTTAGGGTTTTTTGGTTTTGTTTTTTGGTTTGTTTGGGGGTTTTGGTTTTTTTTTTATTTTTGGGGGGGTTTGTTGTTTTCTGGTTTTGTTTGTTTGTGTGTTGGGGTAGAAGGGAAGAGAATGCGATAAGTCAGCAGCGTGGCCTTGTGAAGGAAAGGGTTGAAGCTAGGGCTGTATCTGATGTGTCCAGTGTTTGTGACCAAAGTTGCTGAATTTATTCCAGGTACTTACTTAACTTTGCCTGTGCAGCAGGAAGGAAAGTTACTTTGAAGGGGGTAGAAATCTGGGAAATACTAATGTGTGTTAAGTTCACATAAATCATGTCCCACAGAGGCAATGTAAAATTGGATAAGTGGTGACCTCAGGGGTTAATAAGTGTGCAGTGCAGCCTTGTTGAAGTTACGCCCAGAGGCTCTTGTCATACAACCATTTAGAAGTGGAATGGTCCACTAAGAATCAGGGCCAAGGCAGGGTTTGTTCTGCAGTTCTTCTGTAGAATTGCCCTGACTGATCTGTTCACTTCCTCAGAGACAAATGTTGAGCAATAGCAATTCATTGTATTGAGAGCTTTCCTGGTATTATCCACATTTCAGGATACTGACATTTAGTTTTTTGTCTCCTGGACTGCAAATGAAATCGGCCAGGTAAGAAAGAGGCCTTGGAAACAAATAATTTAAGTAGTGTATAATAATCACTCATTCAAAAAACAGCTTACAGTCACATTTTTGAGTATGTGAATTTCATCTTTGGAGATGAATGGATGTCGTTGGTGCTAATATTTTCCTCTTCTTCTGTTTCTTCCCTTTGTGTCTTTGTAGACCAGGACCGTTTCTCATATGTTGCCTAGAAGTGGAAACCCTGGCTATATCACTGGAGCACCACTGCTGATTGCAAACAGTGGTGCCATGCAACATGTATCCTTTTTCCTCTATGAGTTTTTGTTTATCACTGGGTTTTTTTGATTTCTGGTACTCCACTGTCTGGACTTTTATAGTCTCCTGATAGGGATAAGGAGGAATATGGGGTGAGTGGATTGTTAAATACAAGATGAGTGTTGTATGTTGTCTGTTTATGGTTTCATTTGGCTTCTTGATGTGCAGTCTGTCAGATGAGCGTATTATGGAGTGAAAGTGATGGAAGTTGTTCACCGCTCCTCCGACACACAGTACAGTTTGGAAGGAATATGAGAACAGGCTGCAAAATCAGGTAACAACACACTCTGTAGTCATCCTTCCTGATAGTTGGAAGCTGTGGACTCACTTAGCATGTTTTTCTGTAGTCTCTCATGTACTGCTGTGGAGCCTAGGTCCTTCCCTGAGGTCACCAGTGGGTCTCTACAGATCTTTCATATACTCCTAAGAGAACTTGAATATCAGAAAGATGGTGGGCTGCTAGAATAATCTGAACATTGTGAAGGTCTTCTGGGACATTTTGAGGCTCTAGTGTGGCAATATGTCTTGGGCAAGAGTAGAGTTGGGGAGTGAATCTTAAAAAGTGGTTGTTTTGATGATTCGGATCGTTCTTTTGACAAGGCAAGTGTAGGACCACTGATGCGATAAGATGGCTAAAGAGCTGTCAGTTTTCTTTATCATGCATTACCCTGCCATATTTTTCTCCTTTCTCACTGCAGAGAGGATTGAAACTGCATGTGTTTAATACCAATACTTGCTGACTCATTATACGAGCAGAAGAAACACTTACTGCAGAGAAAGGGTGTTGATAGTGGTTTGGGTTTTTTTTTTTTTTCCTGGAAATCACTTTGTAGAAGGTATTATTTTCTCATTTCCAGCCTATCCCCAGTGCTGGAAGATGGTAACTGTAGTTACATGCAGCAGAAGTTATACAAAGCTTTTCAGGGGATGAACAGAACAGAAGACTTTGCTATAACTGGCAGTGCTCATTCAACCCAGGCAGAAGAGTGGATGACCATTCTGATTCAGAACTGCAGCGTGCAGGTAATATGAATGCAAAAAGACCATCTGTAAATATTTTTCCTTTTGTATCTTTGTATTGCCTCGGGGAGGTGGGGGTATCTGGACTTTTTTTGTATAATGATCCTGTGACTCTCAGGGGTCTTAATACCTGTAAGCAGTCATTATAGTTCATATTATTAGGGTACTTACCAAAAAAAAACCGCAAAAAATGTCCAACAAACCCTGACAGATTTCCTATCTCCTGAGTCCTGTTCCTGCTATTTAAATGGGCGAAAAGAGTTTAATACTGAATCCAGTGTTATATTACATAGTGTTCTGACAGCCTTTTGGAACTGATAGTAGCTGGTTACTTCCCATTAATTATTATTATTATCTTTTCTGCTTTTCCAGAATAGGGAATATTTTTGTAGGGATATTTATATCCTATTATATTACCTAAAAAGGTTAAATTTTGTGAGCCAATTGTATCGTAATAATTGTTATTCTGTGAGGGGTTGGCTAAGTGGAGTGTGAAATCCAAGTGGTAAAGCTGAGACAAATTCTAATTGGAAATGAGATGACAGTGAGATGGATGTAGCTCCAAAATGGGTGGTTGACCTGACCAGAAGTTACAGAGTTAGTGCTGAAGGGATTGATTCAGGTTCTGTGACCTATATTATCCAAAATATTAGACTTTGACCATAGTGGTCCTTCATCACTTTTAAAATACTATATTAAGTTGATTAGGGTATATTTTATTTTCAGGCTGTGAATTGCACTTCCTGTTGCATGGTTCCTGTGACCCTGGAGATTCAGATATTGTGGACTAAAGTGGGCCTCCTGTCCAACCCACAAGCTCAAATACTGGGTGCACGGTACTTTTACCAGTGTCATCCCCTCAAGGTATGGAATTAAAAACCCTCCCTCACACACAGAGGTAATTAAATGGGGTGTATAGGTTATTTAAGAACCAAGGAATCAAATGGTCTTGAAACTAAGTAAGTTGAGATTTATTGAATTTTAGCAGTTATCTGGCTGCAATGGTAGCCTTCTATAGAGGAAGGTTATTTTGTGGTCTTTTCAGTACTGTCCTCACTCTGTTGCATAACTGGAAAAGGTACCTTCTTTCCAACCCTAAACCACTTTCTGCCACTTAAGGACTCAATCTTTAAACTTTCAGTTATGGTTGGGATAAAGTTGTAGTTACAAACATTCAGTAACTCCATGTTTATTTAGTTGTCTCTTAAAGCCTTGATACGGAATTTGACTTGAGTAATATTTCGCAGACTCCACAGAATGCTGATAATCTGTGCAAGAAGGTATTTCTGTTCCTCTAGAGCTTCTGAAATCATCAGCAGGTAGCTGAGGAGGTGACTAATGCTGATGGCAGCATATTTGGAAAATTGGGGAGGAAGGCTGTAAGCCAGAAAGAGGGTATTCAAGGCCAGGTTGGGCAGAGTTCTGAATGACCTTTTTTAGTTGAAGGCATCCTTGGTCATGGCAGAAGGCTTGAACTAGGTGACCTTTAAAGGTCCCTTCCAGCCCAGACCATTCGGTGGTTCTGTGATGTCAGCAGGAATGTGTCAGCTAACATGTCCACAGAGGACAATGACCAGTCTTTTTCAAGCATATGTCAGTGGATCCCATTGTGATTTTTTTTTTTTTTTTTGACATCACATGTTTTTGGGCAGCAGATATATTTCAAGGCTTACACTTCTCTGTAAGGGCTTTAGGGGGAGCAGCTGACCCGCCCGTGCATTTTCATGGCTTCGAGGTATGACATGGGAAGTATCTGTCTGATCTGTTAACACTCTTTGAACTTCAGACTCAGTCTAAATGAGATTTTACACGCTTGTTGGAATGCATCTCGTGGTACCCCTTCGTTCTCCCTTCTTGCAAAATACATGCAGAGAAGAGGATAGGAAAATGTTAACCATATAAAACTCATATTGCCCTGAGGCAAACTGATACCCCCACCCCATGAAAATATTTTTTAAATCACCTGCTACATGGCTTCATTAACAAAATTTCTCTCTGAGAAAGAAGACTTGCATTACTAGTAAAAGTGCAGGGTGCAAATCCCTCAGTAAGGATTAGCTAATCAAGAAGAATGAGGTTCAGATTTGATTTGCTTAAGGAACTGATGCTAATTACTTTAGAGCTTTAAGGTATATTGCAAAGCTAATTATAAGAAAGCAGTTTTCTGGCAGCAAAAAAACCCCCATGCCATTAAAATCAGTACTGACTTAATTAGTGACAATCCACAAATTAGGATTGTTAGTAAAGACATTTTAGCAAAGGACCAACTTGCTCTATAGTTATGTATAACTGCCCAGCAGTTATGAATTGCAGCTATTTGTAAGCATATGAGGTTGCATATTACTTTCAAATTATGTCACTTTCCAGCTTTAGCCTACAGATCCTCTATCTGAGAACTATCCTCTAGTTCCTTTAATTATTCTTTAGAGAAACCTTTTTTTATTTAGACCACACTGCATCACTGGAAAGTTGCGTAAATAACTGACCAGAAAACAGAGAACCCAGGGAAGACATCCCGATTTCCACACCCATCCCCAATATCTAGTCACAGCTGTATTTGGACTTCATGAAAATACAGGACATTTTTAAATTATGTAGAGCTCTGCAAGAGCATGCTGGAAGTTGTTGGTGATTGCCTTCTCCCAGCTGTTCAGGAGAGGTTGTGTATGGCACTAATCTCTCTGATTTTAAGGCAGTTTTTGAAGGTCCAGACACTAAATCAATCATCTTGAGGCTTCTTGTTGACTAGGGCGACTTGGCCTATCATGTGTTTACTCATTGTTAGAGTGAGGAGATATATAAGGAGAACTTATATCCATCAGAAGTGGTGGGGAAATTCTACTTGAAACTGCTCAGCAGTGGTGAGTTGCGATGGAGGACTGATCTGGCATGGAGGGCAAGAAGGGGTTAAACTGGCTGGAAGCAGGAATGCTAGAACACCTTGCAAGTGAGTGAAGTTTCCAGGTGATGAGAGAAGAAACAGCCTCAGCATTGTCTTGTAGCCATTCTGGAATCCTCAGGGGCTACCTTTTGGCAGTAGAGCAGGCCTGGGGGATGGACCCATAGCTGGCTAAGTGCCCCATGCTGATGCTCTCAGGATTGGTGCTGCAGGTGCAAAGGTATACAAGGAATCTGCTCATGATGCCTCTTTGCACACTCCATGTAGAACCAGGACTGTACCCAATGCATTGTTCATTTCATTTTTCTTTTTTATTTAAACACAGAAATAGTTTTTAATTCACCTTGAGGGATACCTCAAAAATTCCCCAATAGGAGTCGCAGTATTTTTGTCTTAAGAGTTACGAACTCTATCTTGCAAGTTTTTTGAATGCTTCCTACAGAACTTTGCTCTAAAGGCAATCTTTGAAATTCTTCTCCGGGAAGTGAATGAGGTGGTAGGCTTAAACCAGTGCAAGCACAGAAGGTATGCTGCCAGTAAATTCCCTCTCAATGTTAGCATGCAGAGCTGGGAAGTGAGGTAGGGAGTGAGGTTGCTCTTTTGGCAGCAGGATGGTCTTAAATCAGCCCGAGGTAGCCATGAAACGCCATGTAGATCATTGAGAGAGAGTATTAGTTTTCTTGCAGCATTCTGTTAAAACAGAAAAGAACTGAGGCCTTAGAAGTTCAGTCCCTCTTTGATTTTCACTGATCTGTCTCCTTCCTGAAACAACATCCTAAAATGTGAGTAATAAATTAATTATTGTTTTGGGTCCCTGCTTTAATTTATTGATATTTATTGACAGGATTGCATCTTGTGGCAGTTCTTTCTGGTAGCAAGCAGTTGTCCAAAGAGCCAGGTGATCTTTTATAAAAAATAAAGCTAGCTTGCATCCGTTCTTATTACTAACTAGCTGGTATGTCTTTCCTCTGAGTAGAAGGCTTACTGTAGCAGAGCTTGAGTCACTTCTGCCATTTTGGACGTCTGGAGCATACAATGCACAGTAGCTACTGATCTTTACTACACCCTCAATTTACCTGCTAAGTATCAATTTTGGGAAAGAGGGGTTACTCCTCTGAAAACTTAGGACACTTAACTCCTACCATCCCAAAGACATTGTCTTTGCCAGTCATCTACAGGGAGTCTCCATTAGAAAATTGAGGAGGGGTATGCCTTTTGTATTAAGACTGCTAAACTCTTTTTGCTTCCCTTCTTGTTGCAGTTTCTAAACATGAGCACAGTACCTGTGACAACTGTCGTTACCTTCACTGACATGACGGATTGGCCAGAACCTCCACGAGGCCAGCCTCAAATGCACTGGAAACTCCCATTTGATATCTTTTTCCCATTCAAGGTAGCACTGAATGTAGAAAGAAGTTACAGAGGCGATCTGACTGGGTATTTTGTGTTGATTCTAATAATGTCTAGTATTTTCTGGTTTTGAAAATAGAAGGAGCCTGTATTTAAAGTTTGGTGAGTGAATTGATATATTCAGGATACGATCCAGATGATAGACTTTTGTCTTCAGGTTTTTATACCATGTCTGTGATATCCATGTGCCTTCTGTTCTTGGATTAGGCCATGCGGACACCTTGTCCTCTCATGTCCCTATTCTCTGTATGTACCATCTGTGAACGTCCCTGCAGTGACACACTTGAGAAGTGTAGAGATCCAGAGACACTGCATTAATGAGGGACAAGGAAGAGGACGTTCAAACGATTAGTCTGTGTTCCCAGAAACCAAGAACGCTCTCTAAACCAAGGAGTATGGAGAGAGGACCAAAGTTCAATCAAAGCATTTTGGAGCTGTTTTCAGTTAGCTTTCTGTTGGAGAAGCACCTGATTTTTCTATATGGAACTAACCGAACATTTAAAACACAGGAGCTCTCCCAGGTGGCTTGAATTCTTATTTTATGAGTAGACATGTGTACCAGTCACCCCTAACCTGTCCTTGTTAAATGACGACAGCCACGCCTCTGTGACATTTCTTTGAATCTTGCTTTTCTGTGTCTTTTCAAATACAGATCTTCAATTGAAATTTTCGTGGTTAAATCATGTTTACATGAGCAACAGTGTTGCACAAAGCAAAGGACTATATTACACAGGACTGTACTGTTACACAGTACAGCAACAATCTTTGATTTTTAGATAGATATGGCTTCTCAGATGTGCCTGTAATACCTTTGAAAAGCTTTTATCAGAACACATTTGTAGTGTCTCCCATGTCCTCTCATGTCCCTAATTTGTGGAATCTAGGGAATTAATTTAGAGGTGACACTAACTGAATTACAAAGGGTTAGCTGGAGAAACTTCCCAAGTGTCACATGTCAATGCCAAATGTGTTGGGATAGGGCTTGAATGAAAAGGATCTGGCATCCTTATTTTCTACATTATTGAGGTAATTCACTTAGGTATAACCACAGAGATACTGTTTACTCTATGGGTTGCAAATACATGAAGTGCTGTAAGAATGCATCACCTTATATTGTAATTATCTGCCATACCCCTACTTCCAACATGTCCTATTTTCTAGCTCATGTTTGGCTCCTTTCACATTTTGTCATAGCAAGAAATAGAGCTGGAAAGAGCCTTGTCCATAACCTGATCCAGCCTGAATTAAGGCATGTTCAAATTCTAGCCATGTGTCGGCAATGCTTGTGGGTTTATAATCTACAGTTTCCTATGACAGTGCATTTTTGTGTCTACTTTGTCATGTTTTTCCCCCCGCCTGATCTGAAATAGCCTGTGTTGCAATTCGGTATCAGGCAATGTTATGACAGTGTCACACACAAGGCAGACTCATATGTCACATGTACAGGATGGAGTGTTTGTACTCCATGTCAAAGGGCTGAGACAAAACCCTAACTTCTCTGCTGCCAGCATTCTAGCTAGAGCAATCTTTCCAACATCTCCCTTTTTTGAGGCAGTAGGTCTATTTTTACACTGTCCGAGCGAAGACGATCTTTACTAGGTAATTTTTGAAGTCCGTTCCAAACCTAACCCTCCATTCTTGGGAAGACGTAATTTTAGATTTCAAAGCAGGAGCAATTGTAGAAGCCGCGGGCGGGGCGGAGCCGGAAGCGACGCGACGCGGTGGTGAGTGGGGCTGCGGGGAGCCGTGCCGTGCCGTGCAGAGCCAGGCGGGTGAGTGGGGCCCGTTCCCCTCCCGCGTGGACAAGCGGGAGCGGCTGCTGTGTCGCTTGTGACAGAAGGTTGAGGGCTCTGGACGGAAAGGAGAAAGCCCAGCCTTAGAACTGCCGGGGTGCAGGCGCACACCGCCGGTCTCTCGGACCCCGCAGACTTTCCAGAGCCGTCCAGATTTGGGTTCATTTTTCTCGGCGGTCTCAGAGCGTTACTGCTGCAGGGAGTTACCGGCCGTGTGAAATCGCAATTTGATCCCCTGCGAGCACCAAACGAACTGGTGAGAGCTGCACGGGCCTCATCCATCCGGAGATCTGTGAGAGCAGAGCTGTCACTCCTCTTGAGTTTTCTTTTTCCTTGCCGGTCTCTTGTGCCTACTTTACAAGATTTCTCCATTAACAAAGAAAATATTTAAGCGTTCCTGACAGTTGCGTGACAGCTAACAGTCACTCCTTAGGTTTTGACCCGACTTTCTGATAAGCCTGTGTTCTTCACATACTGTTTCTTCACCGTAGACAGAACAGGATCAGATTAGAGGTTTTTTTAAGTAACCTGATAGCCCTCTGAAAAGAGTAATCAAACTCTAGATAATGGAGACTTAAGAAGCAAAGCTTGTGTTGTTTACCAAAATTATTTGACAACTGCGTGTATACTATGAAGTCAAGAGTTTTATTTTTTAAATGAAAAATAACTCAAATATTTCCATATGCTTATAAAAATTTTCCATGTGCTTACACCTGTGCTGATTCTGTACCCTAAAATTTATGAATACTTGGAGTGTTTACCTTCTTTCTCTTTCCAGATGTGCTCTTGAGGACAGTGAGAAGAAATTTACAAAGGGTTAAAATAAAGTTTTCTTCTTTCCTGTTCTATAGTAAAGTATTAATGTTTAGTCACTTCAGAAACTATATTACCTGTTCCATACTTGTGTCAGTGAATATTTTTTGTTGTGTAAACTGCTTTGCTGATTTTTTTTTTTTTTGCTTATTTCCTTGCTCTTCTAAGCTACTGTTTTGCCAGGGTTGTCATCAAGATTGTGTTCAACAGCAAAGTAAGCATCTTTCAGGCTTAGCGTCAGTAATTCTTCAGCTGTTCTTATTGCATGTTGTGTTACTAGGAATACAAAAGCAATGGTATTGTTATGTTTTTCTGCAGCATCTGGGGAAGAAAACATCTGAGAGTCACTGCATGATACTCTGAAAAGTCAGTTCGAGATGTAGTGAAAAAAAGTAAATAGAATGGTAGAAATTATCACTTAAGGAATGAAATGCAGAGTAAAAGACCATATTAGGCCAGTGTATTAATCCTTTCTTTGTCCGAATTTGGGTACTCTGCTCTCTACTGCAGTTCTGGACTCGCCCTTGGCTAGCATGCGGCACTATGTTTGGGCTAATCAGGGAGGTGGAGGAAGAGCAGTGGAGATCATTATATATATATATATATATATGAAATAGCCTAGATATAAGGAAAGAAAGAGCATCCTATGCTGATGTATTAGTGGCAGTGTAGTCTAAGGAATTGCTGTGCTTCTCTCTTGCTGGTGCTAATGTTCACCTGTATAGATGGGTGGGTCAGTTAGTCTCTGACCAGAATATTACCATGATCAAGCTGTCTTGCTTGGGGACAGGAATTCCAGCTTTGATCAGAAGAGGTGGCAAAACTGGTGCACCTCTGGTACTAGAATTGTTCGGGGATAACTCGAGCATGACAGCAGATGGAGGAATGAGGAGGTAGGTGCACTGCAAGTCTGTAAAATCATCAGTGATATGAAGGTGAATAACCTCAGTCTCCACAAAGCTGGAAGCTAGGAGAGTATTCAACTAGTTTTGATTGCTTTCTTGTCCTACCTGTGTACTTTATCTGGGCATCTGACAGACTGCTGTTCTACCTATGAGTTTTGTTCTATTTTATTTGTTTTCCTGAATGATGTCTGGCAATTGTACAACCTTCATTTGATGGATGTAGGGAAACTGGAACAGAACTGGGATGCTAGTTATATCATCTTTATCTTAACAGCTGATAGAACCTGGTGTTTTGCTGCTCAGTGCTCAAAACAGGTGGTAGAAGAAAGTAGCAAGATTTGATTGAGGCAAGAGTAAAGAGATGTTAGGAGGAAGGAAATGCTTGAGAGATGCTAATTAATCCTATCTTGAGGTTTATTAGTGAGGACTCATGCTTGATTAAATTAACCTGTCATTATGTTCCTCACTTAGAAGGCTTGATTAAAGCAGCTACTGTGTGAATTTTTTTTTTCTTTTTTTGTCTTTTTAATTAGCTGGGGAACAAAATATTTGCACAGAGATGTACTTGTGTTTCTTGCAATTATGTGTGGGATGCAGGTAGGTGGACTGAAGCATGTGTGCCTACACATATAGTTATTACCATCAGGATAGTTCCATGCTTTTTCTTGAAGATGGAACTCTCTTTAGGATTACTGAAGGTTCACTACCTTTAACTGTCTGAAACCGCAGTTTTACATTGCTTACTTCTCACTATGCTTGCGAAGTACACTGAAGTAAGTAACTGCTGATCATGTAGGAAATCCAGGATTCCCTGCCGCTAATGAAGATCTTTCCATAAAGACCACTGGTTTCATGTGGCAAATGAAAATACTGATTTATTTTATATGCATTTTCTCTTA
Source organism: Cnemophilus loriae (assembly GCA_013397755.1). Taxonomy (NCBI): domain Eukaryota; kingdom Metazoa; phylum Chordata; class Aves; order Passeriformes; family Corvidae; genus Cnemophilus; species Cnemophilus loriae. The sequence goes on from VZTF01007433.1 coordinate 789,766, forward strand.
CCAATTTGACCTCTATTTGAGTATCTGAAAAAGAAAAGCAGCTCCACAGTATCTGCAATGGTTATGAGGAACCTGTTGTTTTTTTTATGGAAGCACAATTTAAAGAAGTTGCACATGCTAAAAACTGGCCAGGTGAGCTTAAAATGAGAGCATTTCCATTTCTTGTTAGCTATTCAAAATGAATCACAGAATCACATAATATTCTGAGTTGGAAGGGAACCACAAGGATCATCAAAGCCCACCTCCTGAAAGGCTTGACTTACTGTAAAAAAAGGCTTCTCTTAATAAAAAAAAAAAATCAACTGCTGTGATATCATTAATCACCATTCGAGTTTTTTTCTGAGTGAGTGACCAACATTCTGGTGTTGTAATTGCTTTTACTCTGCATTCGCTAATAATTGGAGTGGAGGAGGGGAGAGCAGGGCTTACATGCACTCTGATGATTAAACCAAATTCCACTTCTGGCAAAGTAAAGATCTCCAAATAGTCTTCTAACAAAATGATGACCTTATTTTTGGGGTATGTTTTTTTTGTTTGTTTGGGGTTTTCCTGGGGGGGAAAGAACGGAAAGGATCTTGTGGTTTTGGGTTTTTTTCTTCTTTTTAGGTGGAGCGGGGGGAGTTGTTTCATTTCTCTTGTTTGGAGAAAGTGACATGTTAATGTCAGATAATTGTGAGTTGGATTTTCTGTTAATTCTTGAGACTCTGAAGTTTTTCCAAATGTCTTGAACTCCACTTCCCACCACTTGAATATTCTTCATTCTTTGTGAAGTTTTCTCCACAATTTTGAAACCTTCATTTAAGATTGTTTCCTGATCCCAGAAGGTGATGTGTTAACAATTTGAAAAAACAAAACAAAAAAATAAACAGCCCCCCAAGCAAATAAACAAAAATAGCCCACAGAACAACTCCTTTGCAACAGTGTGGGAATTGATACTGTTGGAATTTGTTTGAATTCTAATAGGAATGTAACAGTGGTAATATAGGTGGGGACAGAAAACAGTATAACTAGTGTCTGAGTTAAACTGGGGGACTACTGTGGATTTTGTGGTGGCTTTGAAGATGAAAAACTAGATTTGTGGTTTCTACCAGTTGCAGTGATGAGTGCTTGGAGATGACACTGAGTTGGGCAGGAGTGTTTATCTGCTGTTGTGCAGGAAGGCTCTGCAGACGGATCTGGACAGGCTGGATTGATGGGCCAAGGCCAGTGGTATGAGGGTCAACAAGGTGAAGTGCTGGTCCTGCCTATGGGTGACAACAACCCCATGGAGTGCTCCAGGCTGGGGGAAGAATGACAGGAAAGTGCCCAGTGGGAAAGGAACAGGGGGTGCTGGTTGACAATGGCTGAACATGAGCCCAGGTGGCGAAGAACACCAATGGTACCTGGCTTGTATCAGCCATGGTGTGGCCACATGCCCAGGGTAGTGACCGTTCCCGTTTACTGGGCACTGGTGAGGCTGCAGCTTGAATCCTGAAGTCAGTTTTGGGGCCCTTCACTGTAAGAAGGACAGTGAGGGACTAGAGTGTGTCCAGAGGAGGGAATGGAGCTGGGGAAGGGTGTGGAGCACAAGGCTCATGAGGAGCAGCTGAAGTAGCTGAGGGGGTTCACTCTGAAGAAAAGGAGGCTCGGCGGGGGACCTTCTTGCTCTCTACAACTCCATGACAGGAGGATGCAGCCCGGTGGGAGTCTGGCCCTGTTCCCCAGGAACCAGTGACAGGATGAGAGGAAATGGCCTCAAGAAGCACCAAGGGAGGTTTAGGTTGGATATTAGGAAAAACGTCTTCGCAGAACGGGTGGTCAGGCACTGGCACAGACTGCTTACAGCAGTGGTAGAGTCACCATCCCTGGAGAGATCTAAAACACCTGGCAGTGCCTGTGGCAGCTGACAGTGCTCTTCCTGGCTGTGTAGATGTGACACTTAGGGGTTGATTAGGGCCACCACGGTTGCGGATTGGCTGCATCCAAGACCGCTGCAGGCGGGGATTGGTGGAATTGATGGTGTTAGGCTTATAGTTGGACTCAATGATCTTAAAGGTGTTTTCCAACCTAAATGTATGCAATTCACACCTATTGTGTGCAGTTCTGGTGCCATCACATAAAGAAGATACAGAGCTATTGGAGAGCATCCAGAAGAGGGCTACAAAGATGGTGAAGGGTCTCCAGGGAAAGCCATACGAGGAGCTGCTGAGGGGACTTGCCTTGTTCAGTCTGGAGGAGACTGAGGGGAGACCTCATTGCACTCTGCAGCTTCCTCCCGAGGGGCAGCCGAGAGGCAGGCAATGACCTCTGCTCTCTGTGACCAGTGACAGGACCTGAGGAAACCCCTGGAGCTGTGTTAAGGGAGGTTTAGGCTGGACATTAGGAAAAGGTTCTTTCTCCAGAGGGTGGTTGGGCACTGGAATGGGCTCCCCAGGGCCAGTGGTCATGGCCCCAAGGCTGCCAGAGCTCAAGGTGCATTTGGACAATAGTTTTAGGCATGTGATGTGATGGTTGGGGCTGTCCTATGCAGGAGCTGGACTTGATGATCCCTGTGGGTCCTTTAGTACTCAGGATATGCTATGGTTCTAAATTACCCTGATTCTCTTCATTTAGAAGTGAATTCATATGGGGAATGGGAGGTAAGTGGAGAGCAAAGCCAGCACTCTTGCACTTGTGAAGAGGTTTGGGCTGCAGTGGAGAAAAGAAAGGATGTAAACGGCCTAAGGAGCTAAAGCCACTCTCAGAAGATTGGCTGCAGATCCCTTTCATCTGCTGTCTGCACCAGCCTGCAAACAGGTGAGAGCGAGGAGAATCCAGGTTAAGGGAGGCCGCTGTGGGAGATGGCTCAGCAGCTTGTGCTGTGGGTAGGGCTGTCTGGACTAGTCTGGGGCTAGACTAAACAGTTGTTAATGCTGTAATTTGCAAAGGCCAGGATTTCGTGCTGCAACGTGGAGTGGAATTACATCATCTGGCGGGAGCGCGGGGGCAGGAAGGAGCGCGGGCGGGGACGGCCAGGTGGCGGTCGGTGACGTGACGTGGCTGCTGCCGCCGCGGCCGCGGATTGGCTGCGGCCGAGGCCGCTCCGGGCGGGGATTGGCTGCGGCGGTTCCACGGGACCGCGGCGGCGGGAGCGCGCCCGTCTGGGATCCGGGTCGCAGCTCGTGCTGCTCCGTGGGCCCGCGGCGGGAGGCGGCAGGTGGGGGGCGCGCGGGGTTCGCGGCGCTCGGGC
>VZTF01007433.1:793320-847499 GCA_013397755.1 Cnemophilus loriae
TTCGCGGCGCTCGGGCGGGGGTCCGAAAGCCCCGGGGGCACCCGCGCGGCCCCTCGGCTGCCGCTGCGCAGGGAGGCCGCCGAGGGCCCGACCCTGCCGCCAGTGCTGCTGGAGTACAGCCCCTCTTGTGCTGCAGAACTGGTTTATAGACTGGGTCTGGCAAAATGGACTAACACCAAGGTCCTGAAGGTGCTGCGCTGTGAGGCGCTCGGGCACTCGGAAGGGTTCCGAGGCCAGGGCAAAGTGCTGCTCCGCCGCGCCGGGCAGTAGTGCCGTGACCGCATTGTACTGCTGAGATGCGTTCTTGAGAGAAAGGAATCGCATGGTACTTGCTGCTTTGAATTGCCTCTTCTCTGTGCGTATACCATCTGCAGAACCCGGGTGAACCTATATGCGAGCTGCTCTAAAGACCATTTATTTGAAGTTTTCCTTTATTTTAGTCAGTTCTTCTGAACTGGCCTCCCTCTGGGAATGTTTCTAGGGTTAAATTTTGCACGAAGTGCTGCAGATCGATTTTTTTTTTTTTCCCTTGCAAAAGTTTCAGATGGTAAGGTAGGTAATGAAGCGGTTTAAACAGTAAAAGCGTCTGAATGTTACAGAGGACTTAAAATTTGTGTTGTGGTAAAGACTTACTTCATAGAAGTTGTGTGCATTTCCTTTGAACTTGATTTATTTCTGTTTCTGTGCTTAAGTGTTTTGCAAAATAGTTCTACAGATCAGAGTCTGATTTCCAGATTTTTTTCACTTGTAGAGTGTACTAACACTTAGATATTTGCCTTTATATCTAAAATTGTAAAAATTGTTTAGTTTAATGTAATCAACTCACTGCAAATAATTGTGGACGTGCTATGGCTCTGCAGGCAGCAGACTGAAAAAACAGTGTTATAGACTTATTTTTCAAGGCATAAGTTTTAGGATTTGAGGTCACTGATTGCTTTGGAAGGTAACTAAGTCTCTTTACACTGATCTGGAACAGCATCTAAATGTACTGTGCTACTTAACAGCTGTTTTTAAGATAATAAATACATGAAAACTAGGTGATGGTATTGCTTTCTATGAGCAATAATACAAGGATACCTTTCATTATTTAAAGAGATAATAGGAAAATGATATTTTCAAAGGTCGTGTTTGGAGACTAGTTTGGAAGAATTAGGTTTTTCTGGTAGTGAAAAAGAAAATTTAGTCTGATGCTAGGAGAAATACCTGAATAATGCATTTTGCTTTTTTTTAATTGCTTCCTCCAAGTAAGGCAGGAAAGTTTTACTTTTTAAAAATTATTTTTAATTATATACCTTTTTTTATTTGTTTGTCACTGTCAGAACCATTCCAGGTATGGAAGTGGTGGAAATGTGAGTGGAATGGAAAATGAGGATTAAAATTAACTTCAAATCCTTCTTTGAGTGACAGGGGAGAAAGGAGTTTGATTAACCTGAAAGAAAGCCTATAGTTTACATCATGCCGTAAACTGTGCTCTGTCTGTGCTTTCTGGCAGCATCCACTTCTATTTCACATACTGATACCTGCTGCTGCTTTAAACTCTCTGTTTTCTTACTAACTTGGTGTCCTTGCCTTTTCTCACAAGCTAGTTTCAAAAACATGCTATTTTTTGTAATCTTTTTCCTTCAAAAGATCCACGCTGTCTGATACTTCTCACTCTTGATTGTCTTCCTGCTTTTAGCAAAGTTGTCTCTGGCGAAGGGGAACAGGAGACAGTCTTCCAGAAGGACAAGGTTGCTCTTAGTTGCAAGCAGCCTGTAGTGAGAATGTGAAGTGGTTTCTAGCGGATCAGTAGGAGCAGCCAAGGCGATGGCACAGCTTGATCTAGCCAGTGTGGGTCTGTATTCTGTGACAGCGAAGTGCCAGGTGAAGGTTATTACTATAGCAGGAGTTGAAGGCCTGACAGGAGAGGTGACAGGAAGTGTCTGGAGATGAAACTTCAGGTAGAGTGCCTGTTTCTGTCCCTTAAGGGGTATAGTCTGTAAAAGGAGCTGAAGGAGAACGGGCAGTTCCACTCAGGGTATTTGTGGTGGAAGGGGTTTTGGATAAAAGACCTGGAGTTTGCCAGCTCGTGTCAGGAGCCTGCTGGATTTTGAGCATCTCTCTGAGACACATTTGAGACCGTCTTGAGAATACAGTGTCTGACAGTAGAGGTCAAGGTGAGCTTCAGGGTGGAAGGCTGAAACATGAATAGTGGGAATTGTGCAACCCCGGAGGCAGGCGCATGAGGTGCCTGGTAAGGGTTCAAAGGGGGAATGTCGAATTAGTACTGTTCCCCAGCTTCTTTAAGCTTATCCTGTTATGAGAAGAAAACTTTGACTACTTGCTTAGTTGCATGATCTGCTCGGAGTCCTTTGTCTGCCTCATCCTGGCAGTGGCCAGCATTGCCATTTCAGATAAAATACAGAACTGGAGGGACATTACAGGTTAATATTATTAAAATGCCATGCAGTGTAAGTTTTACTAGCGAAAACAGGAGAAACGTGCTGGTGACTGCCTTGTCTAATGTAGAGGTGTATATTTTGGTAAGGATTATAATGAGGGATAATAATACACTGATGCAGGGTAATGAGGTCTCTTCAAGTGTTCATGTACACGTATGCCAGAACTGTCAGGGCTGTAAATGTGCTGGGATTTGTAATAGCAGTCTTGCAGTGCAGTTACTATGAAGTCTCCTTGTCCTGTTTTCAATGCTTTCTCTGTACCATAGTTTGTGCAGTTTTGTTTGCTTCATTTCAATGGTGCAGGGAAATGGATTGAAAGCATGTAAAGGAACAAAAGTTTTGTAAAAGGGGAAGGAGAGGTTTCGTGGTTTAAATACTGTCTGGGAGAACTGTATTCTTCTTAATCTCGTTTGTTTCCTTGGGTGAGACTAGGTGCATTACTTGAACTAGACCTGTCATAGGAAATAGCTAATTGTGTATCCCTTGTCTACTGTGTACTTGCTCTAGTGAATTTTAGAGTTAGAAGAATCCTGAGTGTTTACAGGTTCAGTCAAGGGAAACTAAGGCCAAGTGCTTGGAAATTTGTGTCCTTACTTGTAATCATGGATAAGATCTTGTAATTTGATAGTGCTCAGGGAGAAGTGAATGAGCATGTTTCCTATGTTGAGTAGAGCTGAGATTCATGAGAAGTGTAGTAGATGCCCTGTTGTGGGGTGTACAGAGAAGTCTGTATGATACAACCTCTCTCTATTTTTTTCTTCCAGGCTTCTCCATGAACAAAATTACTACTTTTATCCATTGTAGGTAATTCACTAACAGTGTTTTCCCTTCTCAGGGAGCCATGTTTTATTCTTTACCTTTAATAAGATCTGGCAGCAGGTAGGGAAGAGGGGCTTTCAGTTCTTCTATATCATAGTCTGTGTCCAGATTCTGCAAAATGGTGAGTGGGCACAAGGAAATTGTGTTAAGATGGTGCAGGACAAAGAGGAGTTGGACTGGGGGAGTGGGCGAGGAGAGAAATATAGATGGAAAGTCATTGATATTTAACCAGTTTTCCCTTCCTCCCTTCATTTTAACTTCCAGATATCCTTGATTTGCAGAAGGCATCTCAAAATGTTGTGTCGAGCTGCTCTGAGCCCTCTTGTCCGTTCCCCTGGATGGTGCTTTGTGTTACCGCCACATGCCATCGCAGCCATTTCCCGTTTATGTATGTATGAGAGAAAGCACACGTTTCTAAAATGTTGGTCAGTACGTGTCTGGGCATGCCTATGCTCTTGCCTATGTTGAAAGGAAAATCGTCTCATTAGCATCATTCAAAACTTACAACTTCTGAAGTGAACTGCAGTTGAAGCTCTACTTTCTTGATGTTACTTTCTCTCTTAACTCAATAATTTTCAGCTGGATGTCTGAGTTTGTGTATTTTTCATTCTGACATACATTTCAGGGAAAAAAAAATTAGTTTTAAAAGTACTGCTGCTTAAAAGTTCTTTATTTCAACCTCATATGTTCCTGGAAAACACGATCTGGTTATGTCTGCTCCCCCATCTGCATTTTCAGATGTCTTGAGTAAAGCAAAGAGCAAAACTCAAATTTACTTGGATTAAATTCAAGTGGAAGGATGCATGCGGGAAACCTGAGTGTAAATACATAGCTTGCAATACATAGCGTGCTCTGTAAATAGTTCTTCCCTGAAAACCTAATTTAAGAGAACCATTCAGTGTCTGCTTGATTAGTGGTGTGAAATAGAAAAGGCAAGGATAGATAAACTCTATTAGATCAAGAGAGTAGGTGTTTACCATTGCATGCAAGATTAATTTCCCACTGGTCTTTGTATTAACAGTACTCTTTTATTAATAATTATATGGATTAGATGTTAAAATCCTGAAAATTCTAAACTTTTTATTTATGAGCTACAGCTCTGTTGACTTCTGTATTTGTAATATTTCTAAATATTCCTCATTTTCTGAAGTCAGTAATTTTCAGAGTGCTAACTATGAGAAGTTTGTTCCCAAGTGTTGACCGTGTCCAGCAGTGGAGCAACTCTTGTCACTTCATCAGTTGTGATCTAAAGCTGGAGTGGTTATTTATCACAGGGATTTTTTTTTGTTCTCCACTGTTTTCTGTTTGTTCTCCACGGTTTTTTTCTGTTCTGTTCAGCTTGTGTATTTTGAAATTCTGCTTCTTTACTCCTGAGAAGCAAGCCTTGTGCAGGCTACATAGAAGGATCTGCAGTGCCAGATAGTTAAGTACGTTTCATATGTTTCCCTTTCTTTATTAAGGAAGTGAAACTGTTGACAGGTATGGGATGTAAAAACTGGAATGCCTTTAAGCCTACTTGTCCAAAACCTGGACTGGATGGCTGTGTCAGTTGCTCCCTAATTGCATGTGGAGCAAGTTAATGGTCTTGCGTCTCCAGAAATGTTTTGCATGTGTAACGTGGGAGCCGATTTCACATCTCAGTCCCGTGTAAAATAACTAAAAAAGATAGATTTATGCAGCCATAGAGGAAGATTAATGATTAGGGCTTTAGTGAAGATGAATTGAATTCTCTGCTTGTTCTAGAACTGTTGTCTTTTCCCTTATTTTTCTGAAAAAAATAAATGGTTTCTTTTCAGATACTGGTTATCTCTCAACAGGTACCTTCTTGGAACCTTCTAAACCCTGAAGCCAAGAGAACTGGAAATAAACTCCGTTCTGGTTATACTGTGTAGGTTAGGCAAATACTAAAGAGTAGTACTAAACAGTAAGGTGTAATGCTGGAAACACTAGTCAAATTGTACTTCTTTGCCCAGTCTTTCCTATGTATTGTAGACCTTATTAATATTCACAAGTATTCCCTCATGAAAATAGAGGCAAATGAAACTCCTCTCTAAATTCCATTTTCTGTTTTTATATGTGTGGCATGTTAGTGCAGCCTTCACTTATGATTAGTCATTTAAGCTTCTTCTGCGTGTATAATGAACAAAAGATTTATTTAATTAAAGCATTGTTAAATTACAAGTTTTTCTTTTACGTAGCACAATGTTCATTCCTGTCTTTCTCCAAGTAACACCAAGAATAGTCGCTTTTAACTTATAAATGAATCTATTTTGTATTATAGAGCAGCAAAATTAGAGATACTGAACATACGAAATAAAATTGAGTAACTCTCACCATGGCATAGGATTCAGTTTACTGATTTGTAAAGAAGCCTCTGCATCTTCAGATGATACATTGGTTAGGATTGAGTAGAATAGAATAGTTAGTTTTAAGACTCTTAGAGTGGCCACCTAGTCCTGCAGCCTGATGCTTCAGGACTGCCCAAAGCTAAAGCACGCTATGGGCATTGTCCAAATGCCTCCTGAACATTGACAGGCTTGGAGCACAAACATATCTTCAGGAGGCCTGTTCCAGGGCTTGAAAACCACTATGCGACTTTGAGTTCATATGTTCGTCATCCCCCTTCAGTTCTCCCTAGTTGAGCAATGTCCAAAAATACCTGGCTTAGAGATGTTGTAAAAGCTGTGTTTCTTTTCTAACAGTCAAGCTTTCTGTGCTACTTCAGACAGGAAAACTCTCTTAACTGTATCTAATGAGGCAAGGCAAAGGAGTTTGTTTTTAAAACTCGTCCTTGAGATGTGAGCTATATAGGCTGGCTCTTTAACAGTGTCTTTCAGTTTGGTCCTCTAGATTCCCAGAGTCAGAGCTCTGTGAGGCATGGGATATTACCTTCTATACCTTAGGGATGGTTAGTGCTGCTCAGATACTCCTGTTTCTCACTTTGTTTTGGTAAATTGAAAGCTAGCTTCTCATTCCCAAGCACTGCAAAGTGTGTATTGTGAACGGTTAAAAGTCCGAATGAAACACTTTAAACTGCTTTTTTTTTTCTTTCTTTCTTTATCCACAGATCTCCCTTGCCATAACCAAAGATTAAGGAATGAATCCATCCGTTGTTGGAGCAACATTCCGTTTATCACCATGCCACTCAGCCGCGCACATGGAAAATCATTTGCACACCGCAGTGAGCTGAAGCATGCAAAGCGGATTGTAGTAAAGCTGGGTAGTGCTGTTGTTACTCGAGGGGATGAGTGTGGCTTGGCCCTTGGGAGGCTGGCTTCTATTGTAGAGCAGGTAATTCTGTGACTGAACATTTGTGTTAACTTCAGGTACTCCGTGATTGTTGGATGCTGTAGAAGATCGTAGTAAACCATCATAAAAAATTGATACTCTTTAAAACAATGTGTTAGCCTTTCCCTTTTCAACCCCCTATGCTGCAGTAGTATAAACCATGTAACTCAGTAAATTGTTTTTTGAAGGTGTGGTGGGTTGATCAGGACCATCAGCTAAGCATCCATACAGATTCTTGTTTGCTCCCCTCACCTCTGCCCCACCACCAGTGGGATTGGGAGGAAAATGGGAGGAGCAAAAGTAAGAAAACTCATAGGTTGAAATAAAGCTAGTTTAATAAGGGAAGGAGAGGGGAAAAGAAATCAGTGATGGCAATCACTACCTCGCTCAAGCAGACCGATGCTCCGCTAGTCCTTGAGTGGTGGCCACCTTGGAAAACCACCTCCTGCATTTTGCTATTCTGCAACTCTGTTACTGTGCATGACATTATATGGTGTGAAAAGTCCGTCTTTGGCCAGTTTAAGGTCAACTGTCTCAAATGTGTCCTCTCTGAACTTTGTGCCCAGCTGCTAGCCTACCTGCTGGGATGGGACATAGTGGAAAAAGGAAAGCCTTGATGGCTGTACAAGTGCTGCTCAGCATGGGGGAAGGATAAGGCTTTGAAGCAGTGGGAACACTATTTAGCAATAGGCAAAACATTGGAATGTTATCAAAACTGTTTTAGAACTGAAATCCAAAACACAGTATCATACAGGCCCCTATAAAGAAAGTTAACTCCATCTTGGCCAAACCCAGTAGAGAGGGGGAGATTTGCACAGTGAGGTTTTTATGCAATAAGTAAGACATAGCTGGGGCACTAGGTGTCTCTAGTGGGAAGGTGGCACTGAAGTATGTGAACTCTGGAAAACGAGTCAACCCTTCTTGATCACCTGAGCATTTGCAGAGTTCCTCCAGAGAAAAGCCTGAAACCTCATTACTTGTAGGAAAAACTGATGGGATCGACTCATGTATTTCTTCTCCAAAATGAAAGGGTTATCTTGGTGGACACTGGGCATGTCCTTTCTGGGAAGTAAAGTTAACATAATATGTTAAATTCATGTAAGACATTTAGCTTTGGGGCTTTGAAAGGAATCTGGCCAGATACACGTAAGGAGGAAGTAATTGAAAGCTTTACTATTGAGAGTTGGCCTCTTCACTTCTAGAATTCAAAGTTACTGTATGATGGTAGCTTTGGGAATGGATGGATTCAAGCATGTTTCTGTCACAAAAGCTGGTATTGTGAAAAGAAGGTTTATGAGAAGTTACAGATTGCATGCAGTACTTGGCATAGCTCCCAAGTGGCTAGGAAGGTGTGCAGAAGCGTCGTGAGGGGTGATTGCCTTGCTTTGCGCATCCATAGAGAAATCAAAACGCTTGCGTCAGGAGGAATTGGTGAGCGTAAGGTGATAGTAGCCAGAACTGTCTTGCTTGCACTGATCATACGCCAGGCCCTATTTCTTATTTCCTGTACTTACAGGTCTCAATGCTGCAAAATCAGGGCCGAGAGATGATGATTGTCACCAGTGGGGCTGTGGCTTTTGGAAAGCAGCGGTTGCGTCATGAGATCTTGCTTTCTCAGAGTGTGAGGCAAGCACTTCATTCAGGCCAGAGTCAGCTAAAAGATATGGTGAGAGACTGGTGGTACTCCTGCTTTTCCTTGAGTGTTGGGTACTACCTGTTCGAGTCACTGCCTGACAGCTGCTCTTTGTCTTTGTAGGCTATTCCAGTCTTGGAGGCCCGAGCCTGTGCAGCAGCTGGGCAGAGTGGACTAATGGCTCTGTATGAGGCCATGTTTACACAGTACAGCATCTGTGCAGCTCAAGTAAGGCGTTCCTTCTTTCTTAGACTGACTTGCTACTTTAGGAGCTTGTTACTGTTACATAAATGGTAGCTTATACAAGAGTGCCTTGCTGAATATTTCTGAAACGGAGTTATCTATCATCAAGATAAAATGAATATGCTTTTTCTTTTTGGAGTTCAGGTGTGTTGTTTAGACGCTTTTAACGAATTTAGGAGCCTAGTATGAAGTCTTCTTGGAGGAACTTCTTACTGTAATATGATAGGGCCGATATGGCCAAATTGTTTATAATATAGCTAAAAATCACTGTAGGTCGTGCTGGATTGTAATCTTGTTCAATCTGTAGACAGCTATCATTCTTTTGATATAAAAGAATTAATTGCCCATGCCAAAAAACTTAGCATACACATTGATTCAAAGTGCTGTTGTAACATTCGAGTGGTGGAGTTGTTTGCTTAGTTCTCGAATGTCCAATGACAGAGTAAAACCAAAAAAAAGTCTCTCCAGAGCAGACATCGAGGGTGTTTTTTGTCTTAAAACACCAAAAGAAAGGCGTGCTATCTGCTTGCAGGAGGCAAGATTGTTTCAGAAGAGCAAGTGAGTTCTAGTGAGCAGAAGAAAAGTCTTGGTATAAAGCATGCCTTCTGCTCGCTACAAGCAGAAACATTAAAGTGGGAGGAAAAACTGAAAAGGCAGCATCTTGAGCAATCTATTGAATTGCCTACGGTCTTAGTAGTTATCATCAGCATCTATGTTCTGATTACAATCTTTTTTTCCAAGTTCATTCTTGAGTGTGTGACCTGTCAGCTTGAGATAGGCCGTTACAGGCTTCAGTGGAATAAACCTGATAATATTGTGGAAAGAATATTTCTCACTTGCATTCTATATCTTTTAAATGTGGCTTTTGTTTCTTTAGTGACCCAAAAGGCATGACTGTTCTGTTACGACGTGTTAATACATAAGTTTATATGATGTTCTCATAGGAAAGGTAGTAGGCTAAGTAGTTTCTTTCTTCCTTTTAGATTTTAGTCACCAATCTGGATTTCCATGATGAACAGAAGCGTCGCAACTTAAATGGAACGTTACATGAGCTTTTAAGGATGAATATTGTCCCTATAATTAACACTAATGATGCAGTTGTTCCACCTCCAGAGCCAAACAGTGATCTGCAGGGGGTAAATGTGGGTAAAGTATTGCAAAGGGGGGGGTCCTGCTTGCAGATGGTACAGTGCTTATGTGTACTTGACTAATGCCATAACCAGGGACCTCTGAAGTCTATAGCAGAGAAACAAAGATACAGAATTAGTACATGCACAAAGGGTACTGGAAGACTGTGTTGACTTGTCTGTATTTGGCATGATACAGTCTTGTGGGGTGAAACCAGGGCAAATACTGTCTGCTTTACCAAAAGTAAGCATGCCTCTGCAGGTCATTTAATCCAGCACCCCTTCTTAAAACAGCATCAGTTAGTGCCTCTTGCCCTGTCACTGGGCACTGAGGTGGAGAATGCAAGTACTGATCGCACTGCTTGTCATTTGGGTACCACTTCACTAAAGTGTATGTACTTTCACACAAAGATCACCTTTGAAGTTTCCAGTGGGTGTGAAACAAGTATCTCAGAAGGACTTGTTAGTGCTGAGGTAGATTGCTTTTTTATGTTGGCACCAAATATTTCTTAGTTCCTCACACTATTCACTGCTTCTGATATGCATGTGTATTGCAGGTCATTAGTGTGAAGGATAACGACAGTCTGGCAGCGCGACTGGCTGTGGAAATGAAAACTGATCTCCTGATTGTTCTTTCAGATGTAGAAGGTTTGTGAGTAATTTCTTTAATTTCTTGTTTGAGTGAAGCACATCAGATTGTCAAACCAACCTCTTTTCCTGTTTCACTGATGTCTTCAGTTCATCTCTTTTACAAGGACAATTGCAATGTACTACAATAACTCCTTAAGGCCTATACCCAATGTTGATGCTGTGGCGTAAGCCAAAGACTGTCTGACACACTGTTGAGTCTGGGTGGGTGAGAAAGCATGTGAACCTGAGACCTGTTCCAGATCCCAGAATACCACATGTACTGTGATACTTCTGCTAGCTTCTCAGAGTTGTATGATAGTCAGGAATAGTATGCAGGATAAAAGCTATGTGTCTTGAATCAGGAGTATAGACCAAATACTATTCTACAATAGTTCGTTTCTTCTGGCAGCAGGTTCTGTCAGTGAATTATCAATGTATTGCAAGTCCTGGTCATTGCTTTCCATATACCTGGGTCTTGCTAGCTTTTTCTGTCTCTCTTACTTTTGTCTCACACTGCTCTAGTCTTGTGAGCTGTGCTGTTGTGACATAAGCCTGTCACCTATGGATGTTGAACTTCCTTTTCTAGAGAGAGGAGGGTAGTGGGTACAGTTTCAGACCAATGCAGTCCACATCACCGAAGTCACATACTCTTTTCATCTTCTCCAGATGGGTTTCTTTCAGTAGATTCTGGACTTCAACACATGCTTGAGGCCCTGAGGAGGAAAGAGGTGTCTTTCCATACGCACAGTTTCTTTTAGCAGATGCAGCCGGGTTTTGTGGTTGACTCCAGTCAAAATGACTGCCTTAGAACAACTCATAAAAGCAATAATCAAAACAGTTTGTAAAAAAACCCAAAAACCAGCACACCTCTCCTCCAAGCTTATTCATTCAATGTGACAACTTGTTTATGGAAAGATGTGTGTCCTCAACTTCCCAAGCTATCAAGGGTGGACACAGATAGACTGCACTTGTGCTCTCTAATTTGTTGTGGCAGTATTTGTTCACATAGAATTTCTGAGAAGTGTGGTGATAAAGTTGAAGTTTAATATATTCGGTAAACCAAAGTGTCATTCAACTCCAAGCATAGTGACATTAAATTACTTGATTTTAAAAAATACTAATAAGAGTATGTCTCTGTAGTGTTGTGTTCCTTCTTAGTAGAATTCAGTAGTTACCCTTTTTACATGTTTCTGAATTGCCTGTTTTCTCACTGTGCAACCCACCATTCAAGAATATCATCTGAGTCTTTGGTGAGGAGGACTATTCTTTGCCTGTTCAGTTGGGGGTTTCTGTATGTAAGCCCTGATTTTGAACATCTAAAAGCTGCAAACTGTCTTAGACCTCAACCAAATGTCATTACCTCCCAGCTTGCTTGCTGCTATTCAGCATGTGGGTTTTTGGTTTCTTATTTTTTAGGCTTTCAATAAACCTGTACCTTTTGGGTCTGCCAGTTAAGAATTTTGTGCTTTCAGTCCCGCAAAAAGAAGGGTTCAGTGGAAGTTTTCAATCCTATAAAGTGGAACACAGCTTTTTAGCCTCATGTTGGTTGTTTTTGTTGGGTTTTTTTTCTTTTTTCATGAGTGAGCTTTGGACATGAGGGTATATAACTGATTTTTATTATTTATTTCAGGACTCTTTGACAGCCCTCCAGGGTCTGATGACGCAAAGCTTATTGACATATTCTACCCAGGAGATCAGCAGTCTGTAACGTTTGGAACCAAATCCCGAGTGGGAATGGGTGGCATGGAAGCCAAGGTAGAAATATGGAAGATTTGCTTTATAATCGGGAAGGAAAGGGAGCTACATGAGATGATTGTGCTTTGTGCTGCTGTTCATATGGATCTTGGCAGGCTGCAGGAATTGGTAGGCGGGAACCTTAGGAGTTCAGTAAAAGGAAATGCTGAGTCTTATGCCTAGGGACACTGATATGGGCTGGAGGGTTGACTGCCTTGAATGCAGGATCAGTGAAAAGGGCATAGGGGTCCTGGTAGACGCCAAATGGAATGTACGCCAGCAATATGGCCTTTGGGCAAAGCAGGCCAACAGTGTCCTGGGTTGTATTAGAAAGAACATAGCCAGCAGGTGGAGGAAAATGGTTACTTTCATCTACTCAGCCCTAGTGAAACCACATGTGTAGAGTTGTGTCTGGTTCTAGACACTGCAGTAACAGGAAGGACATGGCATGCTACAGTGAAACCAACAGAGAGCCGTGAATATGATTAAAGAATTGGAGCACTGTCACACTAAGACAGGCTGAGAGCTAGAATTGTTTACACTGGAAAAGAGAAGGTTTGGGTATAAATAGCTAAAGGAAGGGTTTAGAGAAGGCAGAACCAGATTCTTCTCAGTGGTATCCAGGGAGCAGACAAGAGGTGATAGACACAGACTGAAATACAAGTGATTAAACTGAAAGGTAAGAATTTTACAATGAGGTTGCTGAAGCACTGGAGCAGGTTGCGAAGAGAGCCTGTGGATTCTCTCTTTGGAGATGTTCAAAACCTGACTAGACGGTGTCTTGAGTAACTTGCTCTAGTTGACCCTGCTTTGAGCAGGCAGTTGGACTGTATGATTTCCAGGGAGCCTTTCCAGCCTCAGCTATTCTTTGAGTACCCTGAAATGGTATATGGGTTCCTTTTGCTTTTCTTTTAGGTCCATGTGAATTGAAAAGAGCAAGTAATGAATTACACTCCAGTAGATTTTAAAATGTGACATTTGGAACTGTATTTTAATGTTTTAAATTAAAATGAGTCCATTCTCAATTCTTTCTCCTGTGATAATTCAAAGACTTTGGGAATCCCTGTCTCTTAAATCTGATATAGTACCTCCCTCTCCTTTCTGAGTTTGTACAATGTACTGTTCGCTTCTGAAGGATATATTGGTGGAGACCAAGGTACTTCAGCTTTTGAGTGCAATATTAGTAGAGGTGGGAGGGCTAATGGGTTTTAGTGGTGTGTTCCGTCAGGTGGTCTCAGTATTCATTGCAGTGAGTACATAAACATGGGTGTGTTGTGAGACTTCAGAATGTGTCTCTCGTGAGGCTGAGATACGTGAGGCTGAGATACGCCCTGCTGTAGTATTAATTGCTGCAGGTTTCCCAGGGACATATCTGGAAAGTTGTCTGTAAAAACCAAAGCAGATCTTGAATAAGCAGGAAAAGACCAAAGTAAAATTCTTCACCAGTTATGTTACTGATTATTCCCTTTTCTGAAGAATCAGATAAGGCACACTCTTAAGTATCAGAGTATGGACTGGAAGGTGGCAAAAGGAGGAGGCATTTGTAACTGTAGAATGTACAAAGATAATTCAGAAATTACTTTCCCTTATCTGGCTTCTAGGATAGTTTAAACAGTTCCAGGTATTGAAGGTAAAGCTGCCAAGGTCAGAAAGTACTTGTATTGTAAAAGTAATAATCTATTAGAGTTATTTGGTGTCTTTTCAGTCACACGGAGGGAAATCTTGATGCAGATGTTGTAACAAAAAATTGCTACAGTTGAGAAGGTAGGTGACATTTTTGGAAAACTGTAGCATCAGTAATGGAAAACAGATGTTGAAATATATCAACAGATGTTGAATAGAAAACACGATTTTCAGCGTGAAATTTGAGCAATAATGAAGCAGTTGATGGTCTTTTGGTAGCCGAGTTTGATGTGATAGGCCTGTCTGACATTTGTGTCTCATAGTGACTATAGACTGTTATACCAAATTGTAGAACCATATTAGGAAGGCATAGAAGTGAGTAAGCAGAGAAGCTTTTGCAGTTAAATAAATGACACATAATAAAATATAGCAGGGGATAATATTGCCCATACCTTGATTGGGAAAAGAAATGAAGGAAACCACTGGCAGTACCTCTTCAGCAGGTAGCATCTGGGATTTGAGAGAAATCATGTTCTGCTCAAAAATGTGGAAAGAGGCTAATCTTAGGACCGATCAGTACACAAAGATTTCAAAGGATCCGTACTAATAAGCTAATCCTGATGTAAACTTAGCATACTGTAGAAGGACTAAGCAAATTTCAGTATTCCAGCACTGAAGTTCAGAAACTTCCAGACTGTGTTGAATGCTCTTTGAAAGCATAGCAATCAATCTGGACATCAAAGTGGGCCAAGAAGTCTGATTGAGAGTGGTGATTCAAATAACCGGTGAATCTCTTGCAACTGGCTCTATCCTTTCCTGTAGGTGAAAGCAGCTCTGTGGGCCCTGCAAGGAGGCACTTCTGTAGTGATTGCAAATGGAACCCACCCAAAGATCTCAGGTCATGTCATCACAGATATTGTAGAAGGGAAAAAAGTTGGAACTTTTTTTTCAGAGGTAAAACCTGCAGGTGAGTACAGAGGTAATGTGTACCTTGAGAGTTGTAGAGATTTCGTGAAAAATTAGAGTTAAAATTTGTCTAGAGCTGTGCAATAACTGGGAAACCACCCTCTGCTTGCAAAATGGATTTTGAAAGGTATTTTCTAAAGTAGGGATAGAAACTGCTGAATTCCCTGCTCTTCTTCCCTCCAGCTGATAAACTGGTGCATCAGACTTGCATTTGAAGAATGCAATGAGTAGAGTTGAAATTTTGCCTTTTGTAGTCTAAAGAGTTATCATCAAGTATCCATGATTTAAGTGTGAAAATATGGACATAGAATGTGCTGCTGAACTAAGGTAATGTTTAGGTTAATTTTTTATCACAAATTTCTTTTACAACTCAGTCTTCTGGTATGGTATGTAGGAATGTTTTCCTGCCACTGTATTGCTGGAACTGTGTAATAATTGCTGGATAAAATCAGACCAAAGATCCATGACATTAGCAGAATAGATACTGGAGTGATACTTTTGACTTGCACTTTAAGCCAAGTGAATTTCTTCGTGTATAGTAATCCTTAATGGATTTCTTGTATAAATATGTCAGATTATCCTTTGAGCGCACTCGGTGTCATTATGATCAAGTGCCTTTTTGGTTAGCCCCACTATTAATAAGTTGGTATCAGCAGTAAAGCTTTTAATCTTGTGATCCCATTCCAAGTCACAAATACGGTAAGTAGCAAAAGTCCATCCCTGTGGACTGTTGTGGTGTTTACTCCAGTCATCTCTTTGTCTTCTATCTTTGAAAACCCACACTTGGGAAATTCAAGTAACTTTTAAAAATCAAGTATATCTGCTTACATACATCATTTTTCTCCAAGAACACTGAAAAATGCCATATTTTGTAAAGTATGATGTCACTTCAAAAAGCTGTTCTAAGATGTCTTAAATTAGTCTAATTAATCTCATGTCCACAAGTTATTTTCCTACACTTCCCACTATACCTCCCTATAATTTCTACGTGGGCAATTTCCATGGGACCCTTCTTAAGTGGAAGTTGGGTTCAAGTCACCTGGTTTACAGGCTATTTCAGGAGAGTTAAAAATGGCAGTCCGTGAGCTACTTGTGAATTCTTTGCAGAAATGCTACCTGAACATGGTGACTTGAAACAGAAACACAACCTGTTTTATATGATTTCAGCGCCTTGCTTCTAAAATGCATCCAAGGAAGGACAGAGGGAAAGCAATTTTTCTGTGGGCTGCTATTAGGGTTTTGACTTCCATTAATGTCTGTATGTTCCCATTCATACATTCCTCAGCTGGGTACTTAAACTTTTCAAAGTTTGCCTCTTTTCTTTCAGTAGCCTACTATGCCCTAGAGACTTAGCCATCCTGTTGTTCTTTTGCCCTTTGTCAAGTCTTTTTGATACATGCTGTACACTTGCTGTGACACAGAGACAGAATCTTTGTGGTGATTCTTTATGTAGGGACCATAACAGTATTTTTGTGTCAGGTACAGACTTTTCTGTCTTAGGATACAACATTTTTCTTGAATTTGCCTCTTAAAAACTGTACCAGCTTTCATGCTCTGAACAAAGAATTGGAAGACGAACGGGATAGTGCTCGCTTCTGCCTATGCTGTTACTTTGTCTGCATAGCATATCTTTGGTTTTTTTTGCAGGCCCTACTGTAGAGCAGCAGGCTGAAATGGCTCGAGCTGGTGGCAGGACCTTGGCGGCTTTACAGCCCGAGCAGGTGACAGAACAATAGGGCCAACTTGTTAATACTGTGCATGTGTGGCAAGTTTTACAACACAGACTTACAACATAAATGGGCCCCTTGGGGCAAGAATCTATTATTTCTGTGCCAGATCCATTGTTTGTATTGTAGCCTGCTTAAAGATGAGAAAAGCAAAAAGATCGTGTTCCTTGGGGCTGTGAAGTAATACGGTCTTTCCTGTGGGGTTTATAAAAGTTTTGGTAGCATCAAGTAACACACAGAAGTAAATTGTGATCAGAGCTGCTGAAGAATTGACTGGAATAACTTGCTCCATTCACGCCTGTGTGGAGTTTAGCATACAACATGTATACAAAAGCAGAGCTGTAGACAATTACTGCTCTGCAGCTGGGTGGGTACGATGTGGTACAAAGTGCTCTTAAAGGAAGGACATGTGAGTTTGGTGAAGAAGACTGGACAAGGAAAGCAAGATAATAAAAAGCAAGGTAAAGGCTGAAGCAGTGTTCGGTCTTCTTTTTCAGTGTGATGCAGGCTGGAAAAATCAGCTGGCCAAGTATCGGGAAAGTTAAGATAGTGAGAGGATGTGGTCAGCCTAAATGGACTATTAGAACTAGATGTCAAACAGCATGGACTTTGAGTAAGAAGTCAGTTCAGAAACTGTTTTCTCTTTCAGAGAGCAGAGATTATTTATCGTCTTGCTGACTTACTAACGGACCAGAGAGAAGAAATTCTCTTGGCAAACAAAAAGGACTTAGAGGAGGCTGAAAATAAAGGTACTGTTTCAAATCCTTCCATAGTAATACTATCATCTTGGACCTCTCTGGGCCTCAAGACAAATGAGCAGAACTAGAATCTCCTGTCACCTGGGATTGGGCAGTATGGCTGACACAGATTAGGGAACCCAGGACTTTGAGAGCTTGTCAGTGTAAACAGCTGCAGCCTCCTTTGTTGCATAAAACAGATGCCTTCATCAGAGAAGATTCTGAGGCAGTGCAAAACACTGAGTGGTGTATTGTAAAAGAAAAAAAAAAAAAAAGGAATGGAACAAATAACCTCTGTTACTGTCATGCATAAAGTATTTTCTGGGCTGGTTAATGTAATGTTTGGTTCCTGAAAGGAAGGCTATCATCTCTACACTTAAATTGATGCTCACGAAAGAGAGCCGTGTCCCCTTCTGATTGAGGAAGGTTCTCTTTAGATAGCTCAGATGAAACCCATTCTTCTGTGTTAGACTGAAGCATTCATTGAGAAGCTGGAATTGAGATGTATACATGTTGGCATAGCAAATACATGGAAAGGACACATCATGAATCGTAATACTCTATGAAAGGCACCACTGACCAGAGTATTTGAGGGGACATTGCTGGGTTAACTTATTGTTTGAACATGTTCAGACTAGAAAATTCAAGTTGTTCTTGCCCAGTCTGCACAGAAATGCTATGCATGTGTCTGTGGTTTGGTGTTTCTGTTCGTAAAACAGAAAGATGAAATTACCGCCCGGACCTTCCAGAAATACTGCAAGGGCAGAAATTTGTAAGACATTCAGTCACGCATTCAGTACATGAAATAGGACAAATCTTATCTTTCTGGATGTTGGTGGTTTGTGCGGTTGCTTCATGTATAAAGCACTTAAATCTCATTAATTGAAAATGTGGTGGGTGAAATCGTCATCATATTTGAGGGGTTTCATTGTGACTACTGGACTTGATGCTGTGCGTTTTTAACCTTAGGTAGGTTACTTGTTAGGGTGTGGGAAATATCTTAATTTTCCTTAGGTTCAGCACTCGTTTAAGTCACTTCTGCTTTTGCCTAGGAAGACTGGTCTGTCTTCAGCATAACTTTTTCTTTTTAGGGAGATTAGCACTCCCTTTGTTGAAACGCCTGAGTCTGTCTACTTCAAAGCTGAACAGCTTGGCTATTGGTCTGCGTCAGATTGCAGCATCCTCGCAGGACAGCGTTGGCCGTGTAATTCGACGAACTCGAATTGCAAAAGACCTGGATTTGGAGCAGGTGACAGTGCCAATTGGTGTCCTTCTTGTGATTTTTGAATCTCGTCCTGACTGTCTTCCACAGGTATGTAAGGAAGGTAGATTACACTGTTGAGTATTTCTGTTGGCGAGCAAGTAAGAGACTACAAGAAGTACTGTTTCAAAGGACGCTTGCTTGGATTCATCTACAATTGATTTTGTTGGCATCCCTATTTTTTATGCAGAGATGTTTTCAGAACTTGCTTCTGCAGTGTTCAGCTAATCATGTGTCTTATGCCAGGAATAAGGAGGGTATGTTAAGGGCAAATGCCTTCCTCTGCAGCACTGTGTGGAAGTATTGCTGTAAGTAAATGCTGTTATAAAATGCATGAAAATATGGGTGCTGAACTAATGTTGCAGAGGCAACCTTGGTATTACTTTCTAACTCCCAACTACTTTACTGAGCAAGTGAAGTAGATTTTAAAATGAAAACAAAAAAATACCCTTGATTAGCAACATTTCTTCCCACAATTAACATTAGGTATCTAGGAAGCTTGATTGAGGAGTTCTCTAACATATGAGCAGGTGTTTGGGTAGAAAATGGTGGGTACAGCCACTTGAAGAGGATGTGAGGCTCAGCCAGTGGACAGCTTTGTACTTCATGCCAGATTTTTGTGAGTACTCACCATTTCACAGTGAGAAGGAGTATGCTGTAGGAAAAGTTCCTGTGAAACAAAAAGGCACTAGTCTCCCTTGACTACCAGCTCTGTTTGTTACAGATAACCAGTATGTTACCTTGTTGAGTTAATGTCTGTCTTCCTGGACTTCATCCCGGGTCTCTTGCCTTGCATAGCTGATGTCTTCCTCTTTCTCTTCGCTGTATCTTAAAATGTACACCAGACTGACTCCTGCTGGCTTCCCTGCCCTGCCCTCCCTTCCTCTGCTTTGTTTTACAGACTTGGGATAGCTTGTCTTGGTAGTTGCTTTGCTTCTTGCCAACCTCCTGTCCTCATACTCACATCAGGCTTCCTGATGCAACTTCAGAGGGTCATCTTTGATAACTCTGCATTTCAATTGCATGATTTCTGTCCCATCCTGTACCTGATAGTAGGAGGGTCTCTGATTGCAGATGAGCAGTTCCCTCCTCTTAGTTTACTACTGCATCTCATGCTTGTTTGGGTTAAGATTTAATAAGCTTCTAGTGAGCATATACAAACAGCATGTTTGCCTCTAATACTTACAGAGCAAAATTGCAAGCATCCTTCAGAGACTGCTTTGTATAGATTCCACCAAATCCAGTTGTTGCTCTGAAGTATTGTCATGCTCTACTATCTTTGAGACTGGACCATTTTGAAACCCCTTACCTTGTGTTCTACTCTTAATAACACAACTTTCCGATTTTTGTGTCTTAATTCTTGTTATTTTTGTCTTTTCATTTTTTCAAACCAGGTCAAAAACTTTGTTTTAATCTTATGCCTCTTTATATAAATAAACTTATTTGTTTAGTTTTCCTTTGATACTGATCTGAAGGGGCAGATTCTTAGAAGGTACTTTTAAAATGCAATCAGATGGCTTTTTAATGCCTAGTTATATAAGTTAAAAAGACACATGATAGTAATGTAAGGCAGACTTGCCAGACTGTTATACTCCAGCGTGTTTTTCTAAAGTGTTTCTTATTTTTCAGTACTCTTTTCAAATGAGGGAGAACATCAAGCATTGTGATTATTACTACCCATTTGATACTAGAAGGGGAAAGATGTATCTGGCTGGTTACTTTATGAATCAGGATCTAAAGTGTGCCACCAAGCTAACTTCTTGTTAGGTGTGAGCCTGGCTAATTTTGGCATCAGCATCTCAACAACATACAATAGATAACTCTAATGAGTGTAGGTTTGGTGATGACATATACAGGTGATGATGATGATATGTATAATCTTTCCCAGAAGATAGTAATACAGCCAAATAACTTAAAATACTGAGTTAGTTTATTCTAAAGGTTCTGGAGAGGAGGTGATTTTGTTTTCCAAAGGAGTGCATGCTTTTTAACTTTTTTTTAAGTAGGTGGACAAATTGTGAGGCCATTGTGAATGAAGTTGGGATGAGGAATACAAAAAAGGATACAAAAGTAAAATAAGTTTTGAAAAAGAGCTTTATCGCATCTGACATGCTCCAAGGTAGAAAAGAACAAAAACCTCTTGCGTTGCTGGACTTGAATGGGTGAAATCCTGCACCCTAAACGGAAGGGCAGCAGTATTTATCAGGTTTTTTTTCTGGTGATAAACATGGAAGCAAAGATGATGCTGGGCCTATTGTCTCAAATTTTTTTTTCTCCACAATTAGAGCAAGTGTTGTCTATTTATGACTGCCGTTTTAGACAGCATGATGAAAATGTTTTTCCTGTTCATAGGAAGAGCTTATTTGCCACTCTCTGCTGGAATGGTTAGGGAGAAGAGTTCTTGCTCTTAAAATTATTCTCCTTGGGGTAATTGCTCACACAGCTATCCAATTCATATGAAGCCCTAGGTCCATAGTTTCCTCTGACTTGTTTGCTGTAGTCTGCCCATGGCAATAGTACCCTGAAAACTCAGGTTTGTTCCTGAAACTGGCACACTTAATTTTTGGAGTTAAATGTGCTGCTGCTTGTAATGGTTTTTCGGAGCCGTAAAAGGAAAACTGTAGATTAATACTGAGTAAATGAACTGAAGAAAAAATCATGTTTTTATTTTATGGGTGTTATTCTGACAGAAGAACCAGATTACATTTAAGGGTTTTTTTTCCTCCGTAATGAACTCCTTTGACAGGTGTCTGCTTTGGCCATCGCCAGTGGAAATGGCTTACTACTTAAAGGAGGGAAAGAGGCAGCACATAGCAATCAAATCCTTCATCATTTGACACAAGATGCACTCTCTATGCATGGAGTCAGAGATGCAGTGCAACTGGTAAGTGCCTAGAGTTAAATCAACTATTTCTTTGCCTGTGGTATGTATAAAAAGTGTGGGCAAAACTTGAGAGTTCAAACTGTAAACTCTTTGTATTGCAACTACCACAGGTGAACACAAGAGAGGAAGTAGAAGATCTCTGCCGTTTGGATAAGCTGATAGATCTTATCATTCCACGTGGTTCATCACAGCTAGTCAGGAATATCCAGAAAGCTGCTAAGGGAATCCCAGTGATGGGACACAGTGAAGGGATCTGTCATGTGTATGTTGACACGGATGCCAGTGTTGAGAAGGTCACACGAATAAGTAAGCTGTGAGAGGGTGACTTGAATCTCATGGGTGTAATTGAACTTTGGAGTATGCAATGTAGTTACGGTAATTTATAATTTATATAATATCCAGAATCTTTGTTGTAAATGTTATGTAACCAATTATCTACTCTTAAACCTCAGTCAGAGACTCAAAGTGTGAATATCCTGCTGCCTGTAATGCTCTGGAAACTCTCTTAATTCATCGAGACTTGCTGAGAACCCCGTTGTTTGATCAGATCATAGACATGTTGAGAGTAGAACAGGTTAGTCACTCATACTTATGTTTTGTTTTGTGGTTTTTGTTTGGGTTTTTTTTCCTAAAACTTCAGAAGCATTTGGTCTGGCTGGTGTAGTCCTGTTTACATGGCATAACATTTTAGTTACCCGTATGTGTCTTTGTACACATCAATGAACTTTGCTTCTCCACGCAGTGTCAAGTGTTTCTGTAGAAATGATCGGAAAGCAGCTTATTCAGAACAGCTGCAGGCTTTTACTGGGATACCTTTGCTGTATATTTCCTTGTATTTAGCAAAAATAATCTTCTGCCATAAAAGCATATACACAACCCTTTCTCTACCCTTTCAAATTCAGCCAGACGCAAAGCCTCATCTTCCTGAATCTATTAATTTAGCTTCTTACCCAGGTGAATTCCTTTCCTGTTTTTATCCTTTCTGAATTTGCATCATACATGTGTTTTTTAAAATTTTCCTCTTGCATGTCCTTTATTCTCAGCCATTTTCCCTCCTGGTTGTGTCAAAGGATATCAAAAGGCCAGCGTACTAATTAGTTGTCTAGACACAAGCAATGTTTTTTCAGTAAAGGCAGCAGAGATGCATCAGGAAGAAATATCCATGAAGTAGTATGAATTGCACATAAATCAAGGGTTTTCACACAGCACTGTGTATTTGGCAAATAGAGTGCACAGGCAGTGATTAATGCAGGATAGAGAGGTCATACATTTTGATGATGTTAAAAGGTTTATAGTAAAAGAAGCTGATAGGTAGTCAGGAGCAAGTTCTCAATGTTTGGGGCTTTTTAGTGTCTTGTTTAGTAGTTTCTTGGGAAGGGTAGAGTGCAGGGTAGGTGTTTGTATTTTGGATAGGAGGAATATGAGTACTAGTGCATTTCCACCACCACCCACCCATCTCCTTATACAGTGGGGAGGATATTACCTCTGTCTGATCTGACCTGACAACAAGAAATGTGCAAATATTGGACAGGATTACGCAATTAAAGTAATTTATAGTTGCACAAGAAAATGCTGGTTTACAGATATCTGCTTAAAAGCCTTCACATTTAGTAGGTTTATGCCTTATTTCCCCTTTATGCTTGTCTTGTCAAAATTTCTTGTGTTTCATTTGCCTGGAATTTCTGTGCTGTATCTGTTCTAAATTATCTCTCATTGTTTAGGTGTTTTGGCAGAGGTCGATAATGTGTTAAAATCTTTATAACAAATGAAAAATATCCACGTGAGTTTTTTTGGTTTTGGACCCAGTAACTCCTTTGTGTCTGAGATGTGCTTCAGAGAGGGCTGGTATCAATTTATAAAATAAAAGGATAAAAGCCATTCAAGATCTTAAGACTTCTGTAGGTGCAAACTTGGAAGCGTTCCTTGTGTTATTCTCTGCATTGCAGTTGCTGTCTTAAAACAAAGGCTACCTGCACTATTTTAGCTGTTTTCCTAGCAGTGCTGTACTGGCCTTTTCTGCCTAAGTGATGCAATTGCTTTAAATAATTTCAAATGAGTCCTGAATTAGGAGCTTGTCATAGTAGGTAGCCAACCTAGCATGTCACTTACTGTACCTTGTAGCTAATTCACCTATGTGCCAAGTTTCCCAAAGTATAGGTGTATTTTTCTTACACTGCATGCATGTTGTGGATTAACTCCAGTCAGTGGCTAAGCACCATCCAGCTGCCTGCTTACTCCCCCTGCTCCAGGTGGGACAGGAGGAGGAAATTAGAGCAAAAGCAAAAAACCTTGTTGGTTGAAAGATAGCTTGATAAGTGAAGGAAAGAGGAAGAAGAAAGCGGACAAAGAGGAGGAAACAACCAAGTAAAAAAGTAAACCCCAAAACAAAACTAAAAACTCACCAGCCCCCCAAAACACCCACAAGGCAAAGCTAATTACTTGCTGTCTGCCACAAAATAACCAATGCCCAGCCAGTCTCTTGAGCAATGCCTACCTTCTTCAAAAACCCCCTCCTCTCAGTTTGTATTGCTGCACATGACATTATGTGGCATGGAATGGCCCTTTGGTCAGTTCTTGGTCAGCTGTTGGCTGTGTCCACTCCCAGTCTTCTTGCTAGGGGCACAGAGATGGAGAAGGGGGGAAGAGAGAACCTTGATGCTGTGAAAGCTCTGTTCAGCAACAGCCAAAACATTGGTATGTTTTTAACACTGTTTTAGTCACAAGTCCAAAACATAGCACTACAGGGACTGCTATCCATCCCATATTGAGTACAAGAAGCTTCACTTCGACCTGAAGGGCTGTGGTATGGTCAGTGGCCACAAACAAAATTTTTCTGGTATTGCAGGTGAAGATTCATGCTGGCCCAAAGTTTGCGTCTTACTTGACGTTCAGTCCTTCAGAAGTGAAATCTCTGCGCACAGAATATGGAGACCTGGAGTGCTGCATTGAGGTGGTGGACAGTGTTCAAGAGGCTGTTGAACATATCCACAAGTATGGAAGTTCCCATACGGATGTTATTATCACAGAGAATGGTTAGTGACCAGGCTCCTTCTTCAAGCTGCTGTTTTGGTTTGACTGCTAATTCCTGGTGTTAGTATAACTAATTACATTGTAGTAGTTCTTCTCTTGGGTCTGTGCCAGTTCAAAACCTTACTAGAGCTGTGCTAAGACAAAGGTTGACTCTCCAACCAAACCAAGCCCAGAACTAGTGAGAATCAGCTGCAGTAAGGTCATGTTGATCTGCGGCTGGCCAGTGTGAGTCAAGTATGCCTCTGTTTCTGTACTTCTTGCTGAGCTTATGTGCATGTCACTAAAAGGCATTCATCTGATACCATAACCACTGCCACAGGACCTGTTGAACTAGTGATTTATACTGGAAATAGAGTTGCTCTTGAATGGCTGTCTTGTTGCTAAGAGCTACTGACCTCCAAGTTCACACACTTGCTTGTGGCATTTCTGCATTGAAGTTTTCAAATACTACCTGCAATAGCAGTTGAGTTTAGGATTTTTCAGTATTTGGAACAGTTCTGTTTGAGACTAATGGAGAGCTGACTGTAACTTAACTGTCTCAGTTTGAATGACAAATGCTGTTTGGGGCAGCTGTTCTTTCTCCCCGGTCATGCAACTAAATCTTTCTTTGATGGTTCTAAACTGAATGGAGTTAGAATTAGACATCTTTTTGCTTTCTTCTAATCTTTGCGAGCCTCTTCTAAGATTAGCAGTTGTGTCTACTTGACAGGCATACTGGGAGGAAGGTAAAAATGAGCGCGGCTTAGCCCAGGCTGTTTAAGTACTGTCCAGTAAGATTGCATGTGAAAGTTGTATTGTTACGTATGTTCACTGTTTTATGCTGTGTTTATTAGAATACATGCTCATTCTGTATGTAATGGATTTTATTTTTGTTTCTGCCTCTTTCCCAGAGAAAACAGCAGAGTTCTTCCTCCAGCATGTGGACAGTGCTTGTGTTTTCTGGAATGCCAGTACCCGATTCTCTGATGGCTATAGGTTTGGACTTGGTAAGAGGGAAGATACTTCAGGGTTGCAACTGCAGAATTTTCTGGTGTGTGAAAAGTGTGGCAGTATGAACCCTGAAAGATAGGATTAGTCTCTTATCTTACTGTTTAATAGAAGGTTTTCAGGAAAGGTACTGTACAAAAAGTTGAAGCCTAGAAATTTCATCCACACAAAGATGTTTTGGCTCCTTTGAAGCTCTATTCAATTGCAATAAAGTATGCTGCATGCGTATAGTGATAGAACAATGCAATACAGGATGTGAAACTGCTGAACAGCTTTCCTTTTCTTTCTGTTTCTAATGGTGCTGTAAAGTATGCAATGCTTCGGTCCTGCTGGGCAGATTGAGATGTTGTCCAGTGTGCCAGTCCTGCAGTGTTAAGGAATGAAGGGCAGGAACCAAACTGAGTATCAGCTGATTAAATAAACAGGTTTACCTACTGTGAATTGCAGAAGACAAGGGAAACATTCTTTGATGAGGTGGAAAATCATAAGTCTCCACTACATCCTATTACTGTGTCAGCTGCAACAGTGTTCCATGTGACTAAAAAATTCCAGTTAAGGTCTTCCAGTATCTCCTCAATGTGATAAAAAAGGATGTAAAATCATAATCTTTACTAGTTTAGCTTTTTTTCTTTTTTTAAGGATTACGCCCTCAGATCAGTCTAAGAGCAACGTAAGAGATACCTCTCTCTTTCTCTCTCTCTCTCTCTCTCTCTCTCTCTCTCTCTCTCTCTCTCAAGTAAATTGAGCTGGTACTTGGAGAGGAGCAGAGAGTGGCAGGTCCCTGAAACGCAGGCAGCTTTTTTACTTAGAGGTGCAAAACCATTTAGTATGAAGTGAACATCATCAGAGGATTAACTACCTTTATCTTGGGTGTTTCCTGCAGGTGCTGAAGTGGGAATTAGTACTTCGCGTATCCATGCACGTGGACCAGTGGGAATTGAAGGACTCTTAACTACGAAGTGGTTGCTGAGGGGGGACAATCATGTTGTTTCTGACTTTTCAGAGCATGGGAGCATGAAGTATCTTCACGAGAGCCTCCCTCTCCCTCAGAGAAATGCCAACTAAAAACGCTGGGGAGAAAACCCAGGGGTATAATTATTTCCCGAAGATGTTCAGGCTTCAGGATAATCTCTGGTGAAGGAGTTTGTTTTTCGTCTTCAGAAACATTGTCCTTGGTCATTTTGCAGTACAATGAATACAAAATGATCCCATCAATGAGAATTTCCCCTACCCCTTTCAGTTTCCTTAGATAGTATCTGCAGACTGACCTCACTTCTCCCAGAGACAGATTTTTTCAAATCATACAGGTAACATAAGGAAGGATTTCAGTATCGACTACATTCCTTTTTTATCCCAGTGCTCACAGTAGCAAATACGTTTGATGGTGTAGCACAATTTTTTTTTTTTCCTAAGTTTTGTTTTATTCAAGTATCTGTTCTGGGGAACAGACTCGGTAGTTTTGGTTTTGAGGGGTTTTTTTCTTCAGTGTTAGGATCATGGCATCTCTTGAAAGCCAGAAAGCTTTATGCTTAATTTCTTTGTATTCGATCAGTCTTGAGATAGGGGGCCATATATTCCGAATGTATAGTAAGCTTTTGACCAAGAAGCCTTTTATATCTAATTCTTTGTATTGTTGACTACTGTAGATAAATAACATAATTGTCTGCTACATTAATTTTGTTACTTATTTGTATCAAATGTTTATTTTTCTTCGGTTTTATATAAAACTTACTCCAACAGCACATCAACGATGGCTTGTCCAGAGTGAAGCTCTCCACCTGCACGAACGCTTCTCGTGGTGCACTGCAGCCCTGCTACACGGCTGGTGGCCAGAGCTCCCCGCTGGCTGCAGGACGTCCTGCTCTCGGTTCGGCGCCACTGGGGGGTCCTGGCGTGGTGTGGTACTGCCCCGCTATGGCGCCGTTTCCTTTCCTGCCCGCTGCTCTCTGCCACTGTCCTGGCATGGGTGGCGGACATGCTGTGCTCGGGATCCTGTGCTGCTGCATCCCCTTCTCTGGTCACAAGGGCATCGTGACGGAGTGTGGTGTGCGTCTCCCCTCTGAGCAGATGCTGAGGGCCAGCGGACATGGGTGAGGCAAGCGAGACGCCTCGGTAGGCGTTGATGACTCCTGTTCGCTGAAGGTGTCACGGCAGGGGAACTCAGATCAGCACCGGGCGGTCGCGACGAAGAGGCTACGAGGGGGGCTTTGCCTGGTCGTGAGGGCCGTGGTGCCGTCGCAACGACGGGTGGTGTGTGCGCCCAGCCCCGGGTGCACGGACATCCGGCAGTGGGCGGGCCCCAGAGCAGGGCGGTGGTACTGAGGCTCGCCTGCCTGGGCTTGCTGGTGAGTAGCAAGGAAGATGGTTTCAGACCTGTTCCTCTGAAGTGAAGGTGAGGGAGGGATGCTGAGAGAGGAGGTCTCTGTGGGAAGGGGGCAAAGTTGGGAACTGCAAGGAGGAGTTTAAAGCCAGTGTAGGGGAGAGAGCTGTTCAGGAGCAGTTCCCTTGGAGCACGTCAAGGGAGCAGGTTAGTTCTCAGCACGATGTGAGGCCTGTGCCCAGGAAGGCAGTTCCAGCATGTGTCTCTGTTGTGTGAACTGTGTTAGTCTATTTTCTGCATTGTGCACTGTACCTTCCTCCATACATGGCTCTTACTAGGCACCTTGGTAGCCCTCCTGCGAGTCCCAAGTGCATTGCCACATCAGCGTAGTGCCTGTCGAGCCTTTCTTGTCTTGCAATTACAGCTTAAGGTGTGGGTCTGTCTGGTGTCTGTTATACTGTAGATGTTTCTGAGCAGTCATCTCTCAAACTCTCTTGACAGAGTTGTCTTCACGGATTGCATCCCCATATCCGTAACAGTGTTTTGTCTTAAAAGCTTGGCTTCTTGCTCATCTATCATTCTGCTTTTGATGGCTCTCATCCACATCTCCACTGATGGCTGCAGCAGTCATCACTTTCTGGGGCTGCTGTAGAGCACCTGCACTGTTATGGCACTGTTGGACCGCTCTGCTGGTGGCATATTTCCTAGGGAAGTCATTCTCGCTCACGCGCTTATCGCATCTCATAGTCACGGTGTCTGTGGTGTCTGTGTCACAGCTGGAGCTGCCCTGCCCAGGGGTGTAGCAATGCTAGACAGGGTAGCCTCAGTGTGGTGTGGTAGTACGTTTATCTGTCTAGATACTTACGGCAGAGACCATACAGTTCATCTCTGGGCTGTAGACAGCTGGCACAGTTATCTTCGTTGTCTTTTGAGGGCGCCAGGCTCTGGCCTTCAGGGAGCAGTAGTTTGTGTGGTAGTGGAGTGGGCTGGGTCTTGAATGTGCCTTGGCTTTTACAGGTGGGGCTCAATGTCTGGGTTCTTTTAGCTGTGTTAGTGTAGAGTAAGCTAGAACTGGACAAAGCCAATATTTGATAGACTTCTACTTGTCCTGGATTTCAAAAACAAAATGTGAATTTGAATGCTCAAGCATTTCTAATGAATTTTTAAAGCCTACGGGCTTTTAGATGCAGTAAAAAGTCTACTCTTAGCTGCCTGATGAATTCTTTGGTCAAAACCTGGAGTTTTATTTCTCAAGGTTTGGGAAAAAAGTTACAATAGGCTTTGTGCTGAGTGTGAGGGAATGAGAGCACTGATAAGGTTTTATTTAACTGTAAAGGTTAACCAAAAATTTTAAAGTAAAATATTTTTTTCATTACGCTTTCTTTTGCAAGTGCACTTCTTTTTATCCAGGAAACCACTGTTTAGTAGATAAAAAATTGCTATTTTTCCATGTTGTGTAGACAAAGTGGAATTGTCTTCAGAGTTTCTAGTCTCTTACATTCTGAGACAGCCTGGGAATTAATATGTGGGTGATATTGCATAGCAGTGTAGAACATTTCACTTTAGATTGAAATCCTGTTAATATTATTGGAGTTCTCTGATGAAAGTTTGATCATTGTAATTTCCTAAGTCAGCTGTGATTTCTAAAGATCTTATACGATTATATGTTAAAAAAGGTGTGAGTATATGGAGTGTTTTATAATGCAGGTGTATTTAATGCCAGAGACAAAATTGTGCCTAGTCAAAATGTGAATTGAAACATTTTAGTGGTGTGTGTTACACGATGCTAATATACAAAGCAGTGTTAGTGTTCTAAAACATTCTTACAAGCGCGTGTTTAAGACAGAGGTTAATAAGCTTTGTGGTTATTTCGGGGATCTTTTTGTATCCAAACTCCTGAGCAGGAAGAAAACATTGGTGAAGCTCCTGCTAAAACAGTCTGAATGATGAAGAATTAATGCGGGGTAAACTACGTTTAAATGCAGTACTCCTGCTTTAAAGAGCAGAGCAGGCACTTTCCTTGCGTTCCTGTGGCGTTTTTATAATGAAACCTGTTCGAGGGCCAGCAGCTCTGTTTACTGCTGTATCATTTATAGCTGCAGCGCGACAACTCTTACCAGCAGCGCCCATCTCGGACTGTGGGGGGTCGGCCCCGGGCGGGCGCTCCGACGGGCGGGCCTGGGTGCCGCCATTTCCGGCAGTGGGCGCGGGGCCGCGCGGGCCGGTGGCGATGCTGAGGGGTCGCACCATGGCGGGCGCGGGCGGGCGGGCGGCAGCCTCGGCCACCTCGGGGTCTTACACGGGCCGCGGGTCTTCCACGCCGGGCGTGGGCGGGCGGGCGGAGCAGACGCCGCGCTACACCCTGGGGCTTCTGCAGACGCCACACAGCTCAGAGAGCACCGAGAGCTTCTCCAGGGGCGGGGCACGGTCGGGCGGCTCCAGCGGGGAAGGCCTCGCAGGCGGCCGGGCCGCCGGGAGCAGCGCGGTGAAGCCGGCGGTTTCCGAAAGGGGAGGTACGCTCTCTGCCTGGGCCTTCATCTCTTTTTTTATCCTTCTGCGCTCTTTGCTCGGGTCGAGTTCCGAAAGAGCCGTTGAAAGCGGTGCTTGCTGAGATGGGGCAGCAGCAACTCACCGTCACAGCGACCTTGTTTCATTTAGCCTGCCAGAACAATGAAAGTCGTTCCTTGCATTTCTTTAAATAAATCTCTCTTATTTTCTTTAGACAGTAATAGCTGAGTTCTCTGGTGGGATCAATAAACGTGTTTGAATTGCCGCACAGTGTTTGCTTTACAGGAGACAACCGAAGCATATTCAATTGGTTACGAGTTTCTGGTTTGCGTTTGATTTGTTGGTTGTTTTGGGAGTTTTGTTGTTGTTTTTTGCTTTTGCTTTTGTTTTTATTTGCCTGGCTTTTGAAATCGCTTTAAGTGCGTGTCGTCCTCGATGTGTGGTAAGAATGTTGTGGTCCTACAATGCAGTGTTGGGTTTAAGAAACACCTGTATACGGTTTGGTTCATCTGGTCTTTAAAATTACTGTTTTCCCCCTGTTACGCCAGATTCAGTACCTTCTACAGGAAGTCTCTTGTGCCAAAATTCTGACTGAACTTATGCCAAAATCTAAGTGAACGCTGTTTTAAAAAAACTATCAGTATGCATTGCAATGCTGATGTGTCCACTCTTAAAAAAGTCCCCAACCAAAGAGTCTGAGCTAATATTTTTATCACTCATCACAGTTTTAGGATTAAAAAAAACCCCAACCAAACAAACACAAAGAAAATTCCACCTCATCTGCCAAAAAACCCAAACCTCAGAACCCCAGTACTGTAAATATTTTTGTACCAGCCAACCTTGATAAAGAGTCATGCAGTTAATTAATCATCTGAAAACAATACTGAAGTGTTTTGTCTTGTGTGTCAGTTTTTAATGTAATATAAGAAACAGAAACATTTGTGTTTGCATGTTTCTTAATACCTGGAGTTTTTTAAGTGGATCCGTTGTTTATATTTTCATTCCTTTTTTTAATCTTAAAAACCAGTTATCTAAGCTAGATTAAAGATGACTTCAGTCATCTCAAGAGAATTGAAAACACGTAAATTACTTACATAACGTATTGGAACTTGAAAGTGTTCTGAGACAAATATATTTTGGAGGACTTAAAAACGTAGGTAGATTTTAAACACGTGTTAAAGAAACTGCTGTTAAGAAATACATCTCACATTACAGTATGATTTCTGAGAGTTGATCCCCATAAATTCAAAGGGTTATCATTCCCAAGTGGTTCTTTGTTTTCTTTTATTGTGCTGTCTTTTAAAAGGAATTCTCAGCTTTTAAAAAAAGATTTTCATAAACACGTGTGTAGTTTTAGGTAATGATTTTTCAAATGATGGGAAAATGTGAGATAAAGTTGATTTATAGCATTCTTTCGTAAATCTAGAATTCATTACAATATGAAGTGACACTTCGTAAGATGACTTCTGT
Source organism: Cnemophilus loriae (assembly GCA_013397755.1). Lineage (NCBI taxonomy): Eukaryota > Metazoa > Chordata > Aves > Passeriformes > Corvidae > Cnemophilus > Cnemophilus loriae. The sequence continues at coordinate 824,749 of VZTF01007433.1, forward strand.
TGTATTATTTCAGTTCAACAATGTAAATTACTATTTTTTTATTGGCACTGCAGGTAATCTCATTGTAGAAAATAATCATATTAATGCAAGCTTGTTTTCAAAGCAGTCTGATTTTTATTTCATTTCATACTCTGGAGGGCTTTCCTAGAATGACATTTTGTTTGGGTATCTCTATTTCTACTAATAAAAAATGAAGCTTTGTATGCCGTTTTTTTTTTTATATTGCTTTCTGAATAAAAAATTTCTTGTGGCTATTTTGATAATTTACTTATTTCTCTCTCCCCTCAGAATCATATTTTGGGGACAAAAGTTCTTGTGTAGAAAATGCTAACGCATTGAATCTCACGAGTTCTTCTTCTGTGCGAGGCCTGAATAGCACGTGTATAGGAAAAACACCTCTTTCTTCTGGTAGATTTGGTTGCAGAAGCCATATCCCTCTTACGGGATATTCGGGTAAGATTACTAGCTCTTAGAGGAAATAGTCCAACTTACATTTCTGACATTATTTTATTAAACAGTTTAATTTTTAATGTGATATGTTAAGATACTAAAATAAACTCAAAACACAGTGTGTTTTGTACTACAGAGGATGATGCCAAGGAACAATACACCAACAAGAAAATACTACTTTACATATTGAGAAGATGTTTTGGTATTGCATCCTCTTGCTGCTTACTTTGCATTCATGTATGAATTATCAGCGTAGTTAGAATTCAGACTTTTTTCAAATTGTCCAAAATCGAATTATATTTGTGGACATGTAGTGTGGTCACTGAAGAGCCCAAATTCATGCACATCTCTAATCAGGGGTTTTTTTTTAGGCTTATAATGCATTGGACATCACATACAATTCTCAAGTTTCTTGATGCAAGTTTTATGTATTTTATGTTGGCATGTTCAGAGGTGTAGAACACTAGTTCTTCAGAACACTTACACATTTTGCAGTGCTTCGTATAAGCAAAATGGTGTTACAGGGTAATGATGCCTTCTGCCATGTTATATGTATCATACGTGCTCTGGTAATGCAAAAGTAATGGGATTTAAGTTAGTTCTTTCACAGTCTGGGTAATCATTATCAGTTCAGTCTTTAGTGTTCTTAATGACTGAACTGGTAATGATTCTTTCATGCATCTGTATATTTGTTTATCCTTGCTTTGTCGTTTGTGATGCTCCTTGATCAATCTTTCATTGATCTGTATTGAATGTAACTGAATATATACGACTGTTTTACAGTTACATCCTCATCTGCAGTTTCTGCTCATACTGTTGCATCGGTTATTGTAGCTGTAGTAGAAGGAAGAGGCCTTGCCAGAGGTGAAGTGGGAATGGCCAGTATAGATTTAAAAAATCCCGAGATGATACTGTCACAATTTGCAGACAATACAACTTATGCTAAGGTATTTTATGGGCTAATTATTGTGACTTACTTTCTTGAAAGAAGCTTATGACTCATGGGAAATTAAATTTCTCGTTTGTGGAAGAGATTTCTCAAAAATGGAAGTAACAAGTCCTAGAAAATGTGCAGTGTTGAAAAGACTGCTGTTCTCCTTACTGTGCCTCAGATATTAAAGAAGAAAGAATGTTTTTCAAAGAGAAATAGCCTTTCTGCAAAGTACACTGTTCGTAGGACTGAGATGCCTTGTTTTGAAGACCATTGGGCAATATATGGTAGTAGAACTTGCAAGTATTCTTCATCAGGCAAAACAACTCTGAGAACAGAACCGCATAAATGTGTGTGTGCGCGTGTGTGCTAGAGTAATTATAGGTCTGGCTTTGGTTACATAAATATTCCATCTCAGTTTGAAATGAAATTCACTCAACTTACGGCCAGCACTGCATACTCTGCATTAATTTGGTGAGTAATCTCTGCAGAGTATATGCAGCAGCAGTATGAGTGAAACATCTTATTTCGTGATTTTGTTGTAGTTATGTATGCTAGAAAATAATGTGGTTTGTAGCATCTTTACAATATTCAAAGAAACAAAAGCTTTATTAGAACACTAAGTAGCTCTGACTCAGGATATAAACAACCATCAAATCTGTTCACTAAAGCAGGTGTTGTATAATGTTTGGGGTTTCTTTGTTTTGTTTTATTTTTAAGCATTAGTTCTTTTAAAGCCTGTTCTGGTCTTAACACACATAGCTACATGTTGAACATCCTTTATAACTGCCTCTCAGGCCGTGGTCAGATTGTTCATTGTTTTCCTGCCTTACCATTATAAAAGCTGGCGTTTTTATTTGTACACATATGTTCCTAATTTTCCATTTAGATTTCTGAGTTCTCTGTTCTGTGCTCATACCTGATACTGCATTCACCATCCAGTCAAAAAAAGAGAGATGCTAGTGTACAACTACTTTTCCCCTAATGCGGGAAATGTCCTAACAGCCTAATTTTCTTGCCTTAATCTCTCACATCTTAAACGTGTGAAAAAATTCACGTCACCCGAGGTTTATGTCCATAGAGGAGACAGGAGTCCTGTACCTTTTATTCATGAACAAAGGGAGAGGCCATGGGGCATTTCCTCACGGGGTCTCCCAAACTGTTGGAGGACTGCAGCCTCCTTTTATCCTTATCCTCCCGGCTGCATATCCTTTGCCGATTCCCTATTGGCTGAGGTACTTGGGATGTACAGACTTCCTGATCTGCCTGCTACATCTCCCCCTTAATATGCTCCCCCCAGTATAACATATGATACATGACCATTAAAATTAGCTTTAAGTCCACCCTGAGTGGGGACGTTAATATCCATAACCCTATTAAGTCTTCGTTGTTCTTGAACTTCAGGAGTTGAGTGTGACCTTGGCTAAGCAGCAGTCTGTGTCAACTACTCACATTTTTTGAAATCAATGGTTTCTCCCGTTACTTCCTTGTCTACAAGTCTCTGGCTCTATCTGCAAGCAGATTTACGTTCATCTTATTCCTTTCAGCAGTTCTGTCTACCTGCTGATCAGCTGTTTTCTTACACTCTCAGAATCCGTGCTTTGCCTAGCAATTGGTATCCAGCCTACTGTATTTTCTCTTTCTTGTGCATACTTTTGTTTTTGAATGTTCTGCAAATAAATTCAGGAAAGTTTTCTTGTATTCTTTTAAGTTCTTCAAGATTTGCTGAACTGTGATGCCCCTGGGAAAAAAGTTCCTAGTGGTTAGCAGATAGGAAGGGCAGTGACAGCCCTCCCACCCCAAATGCCCTTAGATGATTTATTTGTGTATTTTTTATGCTTGTTTACCTTTTCATTGGGACATCATCTGTCCCTTCTTGCACATCTTAACTTCTAAGCAGTTAAAATACAGTCTGTTTTTTCATGTTTCTCCTTTGAGAATTTGTGAATGCTGGTATAAATGAACATAAATGCATAATGTTGTTTGTCCTTTCTTATACAGTCAACAAGTAGAAGAGCATATAGTCTGCTTTAAATCCCTACAGGGGGTGTGCATAACATAAAGCTGGTAAAATATGCACATTTTTAGCCATGTTACTACTGAGATAAATGTTACTAGAGGAGGTTAAAACAAAATCGAAAACTAGTCTCAATCAAAAGATTAGTAGTATTCAGACATGTTGCATTTCTTCATCATCCAGACCACCATTAACCTTTCAGCTGCAAGCCCAGAAAGCTGCCATCTGTTGAAATAAGTCCTTCTCCCCCATCATAGCCGTGGAATATAGTTTTGGATATTTATCTCTTGCTTCAAGGGCAAGCATGATTCTGTGTTCAAATAACAGAGGATAAGCTCTAAATTTCATTTGTTTGTTTGTTTGTTTCTAATTTAGTTTCATGTATATTTAGATACACATGAATTTGACTCATTAGTGTAGAAGTTAGCAGAAAATTTGGAACTTGAACTGATTCTAAAATACAAGGGTTCTGTATTTTGTTATCGCTGTTCTTTATTGTCGAAAATATTTTAGATGATATAATTCTTTATTGAATTATTTTGCATTTTTTGTTCAGGTTATTACTAAACTTAAGATTTTAACACCACTAGAAATAATAATGTCGAACACGGCTTGTGATGCAGGGAACACAACAAAATTGTTCAGTCTGATAACGGAGCATTTCAAGGTAAGATCTAAAATTTCATTCACTGTTTTAGAGTTCTTGTTGATCACTTTTATATGATGGTTGATTTGAGAGTTTTACACAACTTTTAAAATCTTAAGTGCAGACAGATTTTGTTTCCTATGATTTTCAGGTCTAATTTTAGAATGGTAATGAATAGACTAAATGCAGCTCCTATGCTGCTACTTCTGGTACTGACAATTACAGAGATAGGTATATTGCTGATGAAAGCTGAAAGTTTTGAATTTGTAGCATTGGGTAATTTGAGTAATAACGAACCTAGGAAAGATAAAGAAGTTGAAAAATCAAGCATTCTCCTTTGCTTCTCCCTTGTTCTCTCAACCTGATAAATCAATGGGGCCTATGTATCATAGAATAGGAAAAAGAGCACTGTCAGGGTAAAAGAGGATGAGATGAACTGGTATAAGTAATTTATGAGTATTAAAGCCTCAGAACCTTTAAAAAACGATTAATTACTACCTGAATTGCTTCATGCCTACAGAGCTGATGGCTTCTTCATGAGTGCTCTTCTACTTCCTGACCTCTCTCCTCTTTTTCTCACATAAATCACTTGTGCATCACACACCTTCAGTTACATTGACCTGCTTGTGCTAGTAAGCTAGAATGAATACTTCTATGAAGACAGACTGCAGGATCAGTTGATAGATTTCTTGGAAACATGTATCACTAGAAAAACACAGAAGTCTCTCTGATGTGACTTTTAAAACTATTTGCTTTCACCCCCATTTTCACAGAATGTGACTTTTACAACTGTCCAGAGAAAATACTTCAATGAAACAAAGGGTTTGGAGTACATAGAACAATTGTGTGCATCTGAATTTAGCACCATTTTCATGGAAGTCCAATCGAAGTATGTCTAAATAAGGGAAAGCATACTGTGTCCAGATAAGTTTTTAACAAAATCTTTTTACGTACTCATTACGTATGTCTGCGTTGTGTTGCAAAAGTTAGAAAATTGTAACAGAGCTGTCTTTTTATTTTGCCCTCCAGCGTTTCTGATATATCTAGAAATGTAAATAGAAAGCCTCTTACATAGTTGTGGGTTTTTTTGAGATTTCACAGCTTTCCACTTTGTCTTTTTCATTCTTTCCTTAAAGATAGCTTTTAAGAGCTATGATTGCCTTTCTTTCTGGCCTCACAAGCATTTTCCATGTATCAACAGTTTTAAGTGTTGATACTTGGTGACCAGGGTCTTCAAGTCACACGTATCTGTTGAAGTATGTATGCTCACAGTACCAGCTATGTAGCGTAGACGGTCAAGTGTACAGAGACTCAAATATTTATGAATATTTGATTTGCATGTATATATGTTCACTAGACATAGGTTCGTGCATATTTGAAATATACTGCTTTTTCAGTGCTATCAATCGCAGTAATGTGATTGTTATTTCTGTAGTGCACTGCTTTTGTGGTATTTCAGTAGCGGTATTCAACATTCATTAAAGATTGTTTCTTTCCGAGGTATTACTGTCTTGCAGCAGCTGCAGCTTTGCTAAAATATGTTGAATTTATTCAAAACGCCGTTTATGCTCCTAAATCACTCAAGGTGCGTTTCCAGGGGAGTGAGAAAACAGCTATGATAGATTCATCATCAGCACAAAATCTTGAACTAGTAATTAATAACAGAGATTCTCGGTAAGAATAGTTTTTCCAAGTTTTTAACAAGTTATGTTTTTGTAAAGATGGATTTCAGTAAGTTTCCTTGACATTTGTGTCAAAGAGCTGACCATTATATTTATTTCTATATGAGAGAATTTGCATACCATTCAGAGCTTCTAAAAAAATATTTTGACAGAGAAATATGTTACAATTCAGCACAAAATTTCTAGCACAGGAAATCCTAAAGTGAATTGTAGAAAGAGATGATGCATAATCATCTTTACATTGATGCGTATGTTTTATTCAGACTTGAAGATTTTATTTATGCAAAATTTCACAGACTATGAAATGAAAGAGGCAATATTTCTGCAAGTTTCTTATGTTGGAGTAAAACACCTACATTTTATTCATTTTACACAAGATACATGCTTCAGCCTTGAAAGGTTGTTTTGTTTTCTTCTAGACCTAATAGTGGCAAAGAGAGTGATTTCTATAATGATGGTAATGTGCAATGTGGTACTTGATTGCATGGTAGTTTTTCACATTGAGATCAATGCTTGGAGCACTTCCTTCATCGGGAGTTAGTTGCCTTGCAGGCAGAAGAAACTTCAAGGCTTACCTTGTCCAGGCTGTTGCACTTGTGGTTAGCAAGAGAAATACTTGGAACTTGCGTTTTGCTGCCTGTCGTGTTCTGAGATCCACCTCTGTTTAGATGTCCATTTAATCACCCTGATATAAAAGGGGGAGCCTAGAGATTCCTCACTCTCCAAGTACTGTTCATAAGAGCTTTCCCCTTGGGGAGGTACAGTCGAACCACAGAATACCTTACATTGGAAGGTACTTTTGGCGCAGTATTTTTCTGAAAAAATATTTTTCTGTTCCTAAGTTCTCAGATGGTTTTGAGAGGAAGGTGGTTACAGGAGGAACTGAGCAACAGTAAACTGCTTTAAGTTTCTCTGGGTTTTTTTTAGCATTATTGATGCAGAATTTTTGCTGATCCGTTGACAAGTTTGAATCAGCCAAACACAGCTATTTTTATTACATAGATCTTACCCCCGAAGCCTGGTTAGATATCTTCATATTAGGTATCAACAGGTAAAGGTTAATAGTACAGGCACACACCAGAAATACCTAAGTCAAAGTTGTGTGCCCGTCTTAATTCTGGACGGACTTGTCTCTCTTCATTTAGCTGTGCAGGGAAGTAAGTCCTCAGCTGCCTAAAGATAGGCACTGTGGATACACTTGCCAAATGTAGAGTTCAACTTAAGTGTTGTCATGAGTTGCATAGTACAGTAAATGCACCCTTAATACAACTGGGTTTGAATTTCTCTTTTTTTTTTTTTTTTTTTAATTCTCTTGACTATTGCTTTGCTTTTTTTATACCATGGTATTTCAGGGTGTTTCAGATAACACTCTTATCTGTCTACCTACCTACCTATCTATCTTCATGGTGTTTGTTTTGTGTACTTGTAACAGGTTTCTTCCTATTCAAGTTCTGGTTTAAATCAATATGTTAATACCCAGTATATATAGCCCATATATATGTTAAGACCCAGTATTTCATGGATCTTCTTCCAGCCAATAGCATAGAAGATTCCAGGTTTCCAAAACTGTTTAACTGTGTAGTAGGTGTAAATATTATAGATGGCTTATTTTGCACAGATGCAATCACCCTTACATGTGAAACCCTGGGATATGTTACATGTAAAAGCCATAAAGATGAAACTAATATTTACAAATTCAAGCATGTTATTTAGCTCCTGTATTGACTGAAATAAGTTCTTTAAAAGAAGAAAACCAAAGATTATTTCTCTTTTGGACTTTTAAGTATTTGAAAATATTTTCAGAAATGTATTTCAAGTAAATTGTTTTGATTAGTATTTGATCTCTGATTATAATTTGATCATTTGCCTCCTTGTATAGGGTTGGTTTGTTCAATTTTAATTACTTGAATTGAGAGGGAAAATGTGACCTTTACTACTGCAGTAGCAATGGAATACTACTACAAAAAATGAATCAAATACTAAGTACAAATGTATTTCTATGCTTATATAATTGAGGGCTAATATGATATTAAATTACATTGAATTACCTGACTTCCTAAACTGCTGTAGTTCATATAATATACATGGCAAACGGAGATGCTAAGCATGCCAAAGCATGCCTCAGATTTGTAGGATACTCTTGCCTGAAAATGTCTCCTGACACTTGCCATCACTTTTTTTGGTGCATGTATTCTTTACATCTATTTTATTTTCAAAGGAATGGTCACACGCTTCTTGGTGTTCTAAATTACACTAAAACGCCTGGTGGAAGTCGAAGACTTAGATCCAATATCCTGGAACCTCTAGTTGACGCTGAAACAATTAACACAAGACTGGACTGTGTTCAGGAATTACTCCAGGATGAGGAGCTCTTTTTTGGTCTTCAAGCAGGTAGTAGTTTATTTTGTAACACCTAATACTATATTTCTTTATAAACATTTTTTTTCTAATATAGGAAAGTATGTAGTGTGACTCAGTATGTTTGAAAAGTACTTTTTAATGGTTTGTTAGGTGACATAGTGAACACTTTTTGAAATAATCTATATTATCATAGTGATACTTTGCTCAAGTATTTTGCTTAGAAAAGTGAATTTCTCTGATAAAGTGTATAGAAGTCTGTGAGCCAATAGCTTTTTAAAAGAATTGGAGTTTGTCTCTTTACCTCTGTGGCTAGGTATGCATTATGTATTATATGATGTATACAAGTATACATAACGTATACATGAAAAAGCTAACACGTTACTAAAGTAATACTTGCGTATAAATGTTTTTTTCCTGTTGCTTCGTAAAACATACGATCCAGAGAAAGGTAAAATGCAATACTAGAATTAGTCCACCTGAAGCTGGATCATATAATCTTAATCTGTGTCACAAGGGAAACATGGTTCAATCTCAGAAAAAAAAGTATTTCTGAATTGACAGATGTCTACCTATACAATAATCACTGCATGCTTAGGTATAGTCAGTCGTAAGTATAGTTACGACAAAATAATTCAGCTAGCAGCTATTTTTAACTTAGTTTTTACCCTGTTAATGATTTGTGACAATAGAATGCAAGGAAAAGATTAGCAGTAGTATAGCTAAGTAAGTGTGTGCTTTCAAAGAAAATACATCTTCCGACAATTTCAGTTTAATTTCTGATGCGTATACTTTTGTTTTACAGTTATCTCAAAATTCCTGGATACGGAACAACTACTTTCAGTTTTGGTACAAATTCCAAAGCAGGATACAGTATGTTTCAAAATTCACCTTAGAAAATCAATTATCTGTCTATAACATGCAGTATATAAATGTGATGTCTATAATTCATCTTAATTTATGCAAATGAACTTCCAAAAATGTTTGCTCTTTTATCACTCCGCACCTTAACTCTTCATAAGTGTACATTTTATTCAGCAGTACTCAGCTGAGAGAGAGGAATTTTCTTCACATCAGCATAAATGGAAAAAGCGTTTAGTGACTTACAGTCCTAGTGACTAATGCTAGTTAAAGAAATCAGGTACAGACTCAAACAAGGCAGTAATAAATGCAAATAAATCTCTTTAATGACATAATCACAACCCAGAATGTTTATTGCTCCCAGCTTTCCTTGTAGAAACGTGTAACATGAATTCATGAGTTCATCTGTATGACTAAAACTGTCACACAGGATGCTTTTATGTATGCATAGGACCATGTACACCAAACATTTTTACTGCGGTGTTTTCACCGTTGACTGGTTCCAGTATAGCAGAGCTTACTGTTCATGCAACAGACATGCTTATTCAAGTGCTAGCTCAGTTGCTTTTATCAAATGCTAGATAAGGCAATTCAGTATGTTTCAGTCCTAGTCTCCACAAAAATCTTCATTGTAAACCTTCCACCGGTCAACAGATGAGATGCACATCTGAAAAGCCTACAGTTTCAGTTACTAAATGTGTGAGTGGTTTGTTCAGCATGAGCATTCTCTCATCCTAAGGAGGCTGTCAACTGACAATCTTGCTGAGATGTGGTACTTAAAAAATTATGTCAGTGGTGAAACCATTTACTGCCTTTGGTCTTAAGTGTATCACGTGCAAAGGTTCACTTTTAACACCAGTTCAGTTAAAATTCCTGTAAGAACTAATTAGTCAAAGATCCATTCCACTACCACTTTTTCATGTATGACCACATCTATTCTTTTGATCTCTGATTCCTTCATGAGACTTAGACCCCATATTTATTTGGAGATTATCATTCTTCCATTCATGCATTTAGCACTGCTTAGTTCTATCTTTTACAGAAAAAAACTTTATATGACTGTAAGATAAGAGATGCCCTCAGTCACAAGACTAAAGAGATATTATATATGAGTGAGAAAAGATTTCACATGGGGTCATGCTCGTATGTTCTTGAGCTTATCTGTGTTTATCTGTGTTGTTTCCTTAAAATCCTGTTGCACAGTGCATGTGTACTGGATATGCCATGCTGTAATGTCAGCAGCAAAATTCTTTATCATGAGTGTTAATGGGGCGTACAAAACAAGGTCGAGGGTTTCTGTGAATGAAAGATTTTGAAGAACAGTCATTATTGTGAGAAAAATTTTGAAATATTTACTGGATTTTTTTTATCATATGAGCCGATGTTTAAGGATGTACATACATTAACCAAAGAGAAATCAACCAAACTGGGTTATGTTGTGTTTAACAGCATTAATGGAAAAGGTTGTGTTCTTCATTATAATACATAATGTATTTGCTTTGAAGAAGTCTGCAAATTGTGTAGAGCTTGTATAGAGTTAAGTATACGTAGAAGATGAAAAGTTTTCACAGCTTGGGCTAGCAGGATGTTCGTAGAGTCAGTCATTATCAGTTCAAACATAGGAAAATCTTAACTACTGATGGACAAACTATCACAGCAGGCAGTGTAAAATTTAGGTAAACATTTTTTGTGCAGACACAAAGTTGTCAAAGTGAGCTTATGAAGTGTTTCAGGAATTTTCATTAAATGTATAAGCCCGTTACTGTTAAGAATATGAGTTCTGCCAGTTCTTAAGTGCTTTTTAAAACAGTCATACAAATGCCTCCTATATTTGGAAAATTTTTCAACAGGTTAAAACTGCTGAATCAAAAATAACTAATTTAATCTACCTGAAGCATACCTTAGAACTTGTGGAGCCTCTGAAAGTAAGCCGTCTTTGGTTTGTTTTTTTTTTCAATAAAGTACAGATAATTTTGTCCTTATATTTATGAAGTGCAGTTTATTAAATTTCATAGAGTATCTCAAGTCGGAAGGGATCGATAAAGTAAAAAAAGAATATCAGTTACAGAACACAGTACTGCCAACATAGTACGTTGTTTCTTAACACCAGTTGGAAATACACATTTGAGTCTAATACTGTGAAGAGCAGGATTCCTACCATTACCTGAATAATTGATTATATAACAAACATTTAACTGAAACTCCTGCTCAGATTCCACAGACTATTGACACAACTCCTCGTTAGCCTCACTGAATCTGAAAACTTCCAGTGCTTTAAAAAGGCTGCAAAAAGAAGTAACTGTCATGTCCATATTTTAATCTTCAACAGGCTGCTTTAAGAAGCTGTAACACACAGCTGCTAAAGGCTTATTACAATTCTCTTGAAGATACAAGGTATTTATCATAATACTTAGCTAAGGCGTTAGAAACTCTCATCTCAAAAGTGCCTGTAAGATTAAGGGTGTTGCATTTTTGCTTGTTTATAGTTATGGGTGTAGCTCAGTTCTTTAGCTTAAAGCTGATTTTAATTGTCAGAAAATCTAATTTTCAACTAATGAATACAGGGATAAAAGCAAGAGAGCTAGCTGTGATAGTGAAGTTGCTGCTGAACTGAACTCCCTTAGAAAGAATTCTGAAAAGACAAGAGTAGTGGTTTCTTAGACTCTCCATAATAATGCAAAAGTCAAGTGTTGCGTATTTGAAAAAAAATGTATATTTGAGAAATAATTTATGTCTCCCAAAGATATGAATAGTATTTTTAGTCAGACTTTGGTATAGTTACGGTTCATTCTGAGGTGAAAATGGAAATGAAATGTAGTGTTTTGTTTTAACAGTAGAAAGTTTAAAAGTAGCTTCACTTATTTGTAATACTGTTACTTGTAATTTGGGGATGATATTGCAAGTAAAAATCATAAAGTATTATGTATCTAATTAGTGATACAACTGATATTGCAGATTTGGAATTATCCTTGAGAAGATTACAACTGTAATTAATGATGATACAAGATACACAAAAGGATGTCTGAGTATGAGGACCCAGAAGTGCTACGCTGTTAAGCCTAACATCAATGAATTCCTTGACATAGCTCGTAGAACATACACGGAAATTGTTGATGACATAGCAGGTATTTCTAAACTAAAAGTTTTATTTATTTGGAGTTTAAAGTACATCGCACTTGACATATAGAAGCCATGTAATTATACGTGTTATAACCTTCTCATATGTAAAAAGTATTTAGTATTGGTATGAATTGATTGTCATTGATAAGCAACTGAGATTCTCCATTTCTGGATAAAAACTCAGTTTTATTTTAATGAAATTGAATAATTATATGGTGATTCCTATATTCAAAGCTCTGTTAGTCCTTGTCCTCTTAAAGTGCAAAAAAGTTGACGTAATGGAACAGAATTACTTCACCTAAAACATTCTGCATAAAACGTGTAAGTCTTTGGTTTAGCTGCTTCATTTAAAATATCTGAGTTCTTTGTTCTTTATGCTTTAAGCAGTCTTGACCTATCTGTGGACTACCTTTTAGCTAAGGTATTAGGTGTTGGAAGATACGAACAAAAGGAGTTTTAGCATGATGTGCGTTACTGTGTTTTAGTAACCTTCCCGTTTATCATTATGTGAAAATAGAAGAAAAAAAATTCTTCTGAAACTGATTTCCTTTTTTTTGTATAAATTGTTGATTTCTAGGTAAAGGACCATCTTTGTTTAGTCTATAGTTGGAAACCTAAAAGAGCATCAGAAACTTTAGTAGCAGTCATACGTTATGAAGTTCCTGTTTTAGTCTAATCCTACATTCATACATAGTGAAAAAAAAGATAGTACTGGTTTTGTATTTCTGAAACCTTCCATTAACAGTTTCCATCTTTGTACTAGCACAGTCTGTGTGTGTCGTGTGTGTGTGTACATGAACGTATATAATTTGGGTTAAATCTTTGTATGCGGTATGTAGGTATGATAACGCAACTTGCAGAAAAGTACAGCCTACCAATGAAAACAAGTTTCAGCTCTGCTCGTGGATTTTTTATCCAGATGAATGCTGATTGTTCAACATTACCTAATGGCCAGCTTCCTTCAGAATTTACAAAGGTATCTGTACAAGATATGTTTTAGCATAATACATTTGTATAGTTTATTTACTATATATAATACATTAATAAAGTACACCTTATACAGTAAACAACAATAAAAATAATTTCAGTGAAGATATTTAGAAGTAAAGGAAGGTTTAATTGGGATGTTTTTATAACTACCCTATATTCAGCTATATAATCAAAAATGTGCAAGTACGTGCAATTATGTTTTGTGTAAGAATAAAGTTGTATATCTTGCTAATTGTTGTCTTAAATGGAATTTTCATAAAAACTTATATAGTAAAAATGAAACTAGGCTTTGTTTTTTCTCTTTTGTTTCCCCATATGGTTCCCAATTTGGTTTTAGAAGCTGTTTTTCCTTCTGATAATAAGGCAAGCTCTTACTGTTGGTTTCAATTCCCCATAGATCACAAAAATGAAAAACACATACAGCTTCACTTCAGCAGATTTAATAAAAATGAATGAAAGATGTCAGGAGTCCCTGAGAGAAATATATCACATGACCTACTTGTAAGACCTGTTAAAACTATTTAATATTTGCTAAGTACATTTATTTTCTCCAATTATCGGCTAATGACATGCTTTTTTAAAGCTATATTTCTGTTAAGTTATGGCTACTTACAGAAATAGTCCAAAGCAACACTGTTCAAGTGTACCTCCTGAGACCAAAAAAAAACCCCACAAATTGCGTTTTATATTAAACATGATTGCAGATATACTGGCATTTATTAATAGAAGTGGTCATCATGTAAAATTTTTACGGGTGAATTATCTACACAAAATGGCACAACGAATGCATTCGTTTTGCGTCAGTAATGCAGAATTGTTACTTTTAGTCAGTTCCTTGTATTTAGAGTAGAACTGTCTATTTCTGTATCTTGTCCTTGCTGCATGCATGTCATGTTGCTCTCCTCTCTGATTCACAACTTAGTAAGTGTAATGTTACCTGTCAGTTGAATGGAAATTCTTCCTAGCAAGCATGTAGGGTTTTTTTACCATGAAGGTCTAAGGGAATTAGAGTCGCATTTCACATGTTAATAAAACCCACTTGATTCCATACCTATATTTTTAGTTCATTCTCTGTGTGAAGCTTTCATATGAGCTGTTGGTATTTGAGGTGTGTGTCTTGCGTCTGATCAGCAGAGATGATGGTACAAGATCTTAATTCACTTCAAAGAAATTTATACATTTGCTCGCATCTGGTAGACATGATTGCGTTTTATGAGTGACCTTTTATCCTAATGTATGCAGTGTGAACATTATAGTTCCTTTATTTCTGTAAGTTGTATAAAGTCACAGGATGTGCCATGCAACAGCTTAATCAGTGTCTTATTTCAGAATAGTGTGTAAACTACTGAATGAGATCTATGAACACATTCATTGCTTATACAAGCTGTCCGACATTGTGTCTATGCTGGATATGCTGCTTTCATTTGCCCATGCCTGCACTCTTTCCGATTATGGTAAGTTTCTTCTTTGATTCTGTTGTGGGCCAGGTAAAGACCCTTCTGATGGAGAATAACCAGGCTGTTTTGCCTGGTTACATTTCTTTTTCTGTGTCTCAGTAGTCTTTAGGTGAGTGTCTCTGGTCTGTCTTTGCCCGTTTTATGCTGATGTTCTTTCTGCTTCCATTCACTGAAATGAAATTCTGCCAGTTAGCTGCCTTAAGCCTTCCCAGTCACTCTTCTCAAAACAGACAGTTTAAGCATATTCTGTTCAAAAGCACAAAGTGTATGGGCATTCTGAATTTACATTTTTTTCTGTTCTACTGGCAGGAAGATAATATGAGCGGATCAATGTTGAGTATATACTGTAAAACAAAATCTATGTCTAACTGTGTTTCTCTGCTTCAGTTTCTGGAATGCTTTTAGACATTTTTGGAAGTAGAGTCTACTAAGGAGTCCAGGATTAAATGCTCTCCTGCATATTTTTCATCTTCTTCCCTAGCCCAGTTCTGCAATATATAAATTAGCACGCTGTCTTCCATTAATGCTGGTAGATAAAGAGGAGCCATGTGTAATCAGTTCAGAAAATACCTGTATTCTGACAGAAATCCATAGAGATAGTTCCAGCATCAAATGGATCTTTGTAGGCACGGTATATTCCCAAATAATCAATATGGTAACATATAACAAAAAATAGAAGGAATGCCACTTTCTTGTTTACCATGCAGATACAGGGTACATATGCAGAAGTAACAGGAGTCCACAACCCTTGTACTTTATATGCTTTTAGTGGTATAAAAGAAGAATTATTAAAAATACTTCAGCTCTTTTTATTACTGGAGTCCAGCCCTACGTACTAGGGAACAAAACCACAGAATGTTAATTTAGAAATAAAGTTTTAGTTACGGGTTTCTTTTTGTAGTCATAAATCGTGAAGGCTTGCATGGTAATCAGAATCTGTTCCTGAAAGTGGCTGGTAATTCTTCCCAAGAGCTCTGATCTGCAAGAATTAACTTTATTTCAAAACATGCTAGTTTAACAGTGTAGAGGTTCCCCCACTAACTCCTCAGTGTTTTACATCTTTTTTCTCATTTAGTTCGTCCAGAATTTACCGATACTTTAGCAATCAAGCAGGGATGGCATCCCATTCTCGAAAAGATAGCTATGGAAAAACCTGTGTCTAACAACACGTACCTGACAGAGGGCAACAATTTTGTCATTATTACAGGACCAAATATGAGTGGAAAATCAACATACCTAAAACAGATTGCTCTCTGTCAAATTATGGCACAGATTGGTGAGTAAGAGTGTGAAGTATTAATCATCTTCTGCAGCACTTTTTTTTTTTTTCTGGTTATAAGTATTTATAAAGTTGAATGATTTAGCTTCCAGAATAACAACGTATCTAAATAAAATATTAACAGGTAATTTGTTGTGCATTTGCTTCTACCAGCTCTTGTGTTGCTGACAGAGGCAACTGTAAGGTTTTTCATATGCCATTGGAAACTTACGGGGCCCCATGTGTGTATCTTGAAGCCTCCCCAGTCTATTTTCAGAGAAGCACAGTTGCATGCCCTAGTTCTTTGGAGCACCTTAACCCCATCTAGCACCTTATGCTAGATTGATAGTGAGTGTCCTTCAAGTATGCTGGTCAGACACGTGTGTCAGTCATGCAAAAGAAACACATGGCCTTTAGCATACCTAAATTACATAGAGAAACATGTTTCCAGACAAGTGCAATATATAGATAATAGAGAAATAGATAAATAATCAACTTATTGATTAATAGATAAATAATCAACTACTTCAAATGAAAGTAGTAGCCAATACTGCAAGGTTCTGTCAGTAAAGTTATAAAAATAAACCAACTATTTGTGAAGTCTAACTGAGACTCATTCCTATATTCAGGAATTCCTCATGACTTTTTTCTTAAAAGTCAGTCTGGTAGCACAAGTCAAAGACCTAACTCTACAGAATGAAGCTACTTAGCAGTGGAGAATAAAATTTATCCATCATGTATTTGTGGGTTCAGTCCCCAGGAACTCCAGGTTCTTGAGGAATTGCTCTCAAAAACACGAGTTTAATATGAATAAAGCAAACGGTAAAGTTTTTTGCAAAAGGTTCTTGTTCTTTCCTGTTTGGTAAAACTGCTGTGGTTTGAAGCCTGATACAGGCAACATAATCTTGATTTTGGGAAACTAACATTTCTTGGGATTAGTAAATCAGTGGCCACAGAAATGTAAAACAATCCTAGAGTTTATTCTTTTTTCTGCATCCCTTTAGACTGACAAACAGCTTCAGGCATATGAATTCTTAAAAGTTTTACTGATAAGCTTCTTCAATTATCCTACCTATATAACAACATTTTTCTCATAAATTAATGGTAGAATGTAATCTCACAAAACTTTATCAAGTAAGATGCATTCTCTGCTGTGCACAAAAACCAAGTGTAAAAGTAAATTTTTTTTCCCAGTGATGTATTCAGGCAAATGTCATAGTGATGAGAGAAACTTGTATTTTACTTGCTTTGTAGGTTCTTATGTCCCAGCAGAGTATAGTTCTTTTCGAATCGCAGAGCAGATTTTTACCAGAATAGGTATGGATGATGATATTGAAACAAATGCATCAACATTCATGAAGGAAATGAAAGAGGTATGAAATACAGCTGTCCAGGTCCAAGGCCCATTTTTACTGCTAAGCTAATAGCAGTTGTGCTATTTTATTTCCACTGAAAGAGTGTACTTTGAAAAATAGTCAAAAGTTCAGCCTTCATCTCCTTTACGGGTGAATTATCTACACAAAATGGCACAACGAATGCATTCGTTTTGCGTCAGTAATGCAGAATTGTTACTTTTAGTCAGTTCCTTGTATTTAGAGTAGAACTGTCTATTTCTGTATCTTGTCCTTGCTGCATGCATGTCATGTTGCTCTCCTCTCTGATTCACAACTTAGTAAGTGTAATGTAATGTAATAAACCATAGAAAACCAGGTGTCTCTTAAATAGAAAGGTATTCCAGTGTGAGTAAAAATCAGTGCTTTTTTGGATAGTACTTTCAACATTTTTGGGTTTGCTTAGACTTTATTATTTGTAGGGGCCTAAGCTCTCTCAATTTCCTCTCACAAACTGATACCATTTTGAGGGTAAGGGATATGTTCAGTGGAAAAGAGAAAGCGTGCTGTAGTGTGAGTCTTTGCTTGATTAGAATTGACAGCTGTTTGAAAGCTTTGAAAAGGTAAAATTGTTGTATCTCTAAGAGATTTTTCTAAACATTTCTGCATTATGTTCCATCTGAATAACATAAAAAATTCCTATTTTTAAAAAACACATTTATAGGAATGATAACGCTTTGAATATTTTTCTAGATAACGTACATCATACAAAATGCTAATGATAAATCACTCATCATTATTGATGAACTCGGCAGAGGTACCAGTGCTGAAGAAGGTATTGGCATTTGTTATGCTGCCTGTGAATATCTGTTGAATTTAAAGGTAATTCTGTTTTGAAAGAAATTTAAACCTTAGAATTGTTTTGTCATCCTGAAAGTAAATACAGTATTTTCTCATAATTTCACATCAGTTTTGCAAAGATGTCTTGGCTACATATGATATTTTTCATAACGGGTAAATAGTAAGAATTACGGTGATAGAGGAAACATGCTGACGTAAGCTGCAGTACTGTTCACTGGTTTGTTGTGATTTAACCCCGGTCGGCTGCTAAACACCACCCAGCTGCTCGCTTGCTTCCTGTAGTGAGATGGGGGAGAGATCAGAAAGGTAAATGTACAAGAACTTGTGGGCTGAGATAAAGACAGTTTAGTAAGTAAAGGAAAGCCATATGCAGAAGCAAAATAAGGAGTTCATTCACTGCTTCCTATCGGCAAGCAGATGTTCAGTCGTTTCCTGCAATGCCGTTTCCTTACAGTGACTGTTACCAGAACGCCGAATGTCCCTCCTTTCTCCTCCTTCCTCAACTGCAGTGCTGTAGTATGGTGTGAGATATCCCAGGGGTCAGTTTGAGTCAGACATCGTGGCTGTGTTCCCTCCCAGCTCCGTGAACGCCCCCAGCCTGCTCGCTGGTGGGGCAGAGTGAGGAGCAGAACAGCCCCTGGTGCTGTGCAAACACTGCTCTGCAGTGGCTAAAACACAGATGAGTTACCAGTACTGTCTCGGTCACAAATCCAAAACAGCGCAACACAAGCCACTATGAAGAAAACTAATTCTAGCCCATCTAAAACCAATACACTGGTCACCCTATCTTTCCAGCTTGCTTGCAAGCTTGTAACTCTGTCTAGAAAGAGAATAACCCGGTCTGTTTAGTTTTGCTTATTTAGGTTAGTTTTAGTTTTGTTTTATGCTTGAATGTTAAAGATGAACCTCTTTACCTGATGGCTACCTTTCAAAGTACAGTGGTAGTTCCACGCAACTTATGAATTGGTCACAGAGGTTAGAAACTTGTTTAGAAAAGTGGAAGATAATTTTAGATGGATTGCAAGTTTCACCCCTATTGCTAGTTATGTGATCAACCTCAGGTGGCTGTTACAAGCCTTTAGAGTGTGCAGGTGTTTGTTTCTCCTCAGAGTTTATTCAGAGTACTTTGTGGGTTTTTGGGTTTGAAAAGCTCAGATACTTTCTGACACTTGTACTTTTGATAAAGAATTCCTTGACAGAATTAAGCAACCATTTGACAGTCATTCCAATCCACACCAGTCAGATTTTGTAAGCATCATGGACTTCCTTTTGTTTCTGATACTGTTTTCCTTCTATTGAGAAATGACCAGGAGAATCCCCAGCTGGAAAAGATGTACTTGCCAGTGGTAGAACGCATCCCTTAAGGATTTGCACTTGCTTTAGTAATGTAAAGACAGCTTTTCAGTGTTTTGGAGGAAAACCTGGACAACTGTGAGATTATTTAATTTTTCTAATTTATTATAATTTATTTCTGGATCAGTGCCAAAATAAATTTTCTTTCTTGTTTCCTTATTTAGGCATTTACACTGTTTGCTACACATTTCCTGGAACTATGTCATATAGATGCTTTGTACCCCAACGTGGAAAACTACCATTTTGAAGTGCAACATGTGAGAAGCAGTGCTGGAAATAAGGAGAAAATTGCATACACTTACACACTTTCTAAAGGATACACAGAAGAAAAGAACTACGGTAATGGATTCCACTGTGACTTACAGTTGGCAAAAGTTACGTAAGATACTATTTCAGTTATTAGGCATCTAACAGGATTTTTCTGATGACAGGTTTCTCTTGAGTTTGTGTCTCTCTCAAAGAGACATACAGAGAGCTGCAGATCTGTAATTGGTTCCAAATACTTGTGTGTTTTAAGTAACCACGTAGGGAGAGAGTAGTTTCAGGTAGTACGAAGAACTTACGTGATATTTCATAGTGAAAAAAACACCTTACTGATGTCGGTATCTCCTTGATTCATGTCTGTTTGAATGAGTTGAGTCATTCTGAGCGTATGCTACTTGAGATCATTTAATCTGCACTTACGGAAGTGAATGAATGTTCTGGAGAGACTTAAAGATGTGTCTGCCATAAGCAACGATATGACCGGCTAACAGCAGGTTGGCCCTTTTTGATTAGCAAAAAGGAATCAAGTTTCTTTAATAAAGGAGAGGAATTTTACAGTATATAGGCTAAGACAATATTGAGAGGGTCTATAAAAGCATCAGTGTTCTCTGAAAAGTGGATTTACTTCTCTTTTAACTTTAGAGTAAATTGTAGCGTAGATTGTACAGATTGATTAATTATGGGTCAATAAAGAAAAGAGTGAGTGACAAAGATTTAAAGAAATCTGTATGTTTCCAAATACTTATTTAGGATGTTGATTCCTTGATTTAGGTAACATTTAATCAAGAGGAAATCAGCTACACGTGACTTTGGCAAGCTTTTGGTAACCAAAGACTAGAAATTATTCCAGTTAAGCTTCAAGTAACGGGACATTAAAATTTTCTCGATCTGAATTTCAGAATACGTTTGCTTAACTTTAGCAGCACAAGCTCAATTTTAGATGCTACCCCACCACTAACTCAGAAGAATTTTATGTTTAGAGAGTAACCTCAGAGAACAGGAGACATTTGGAAACTCAGTGTTCGTATCTTGGCTTTACCTTACTTGAGCAAAGTCACATTCTAAGAAAGAGCGCAAGGGCTCTTCATGACCCTTTTTCATTTTGAAACCTGCAGTATTAAACCACGCAATGAACCAGAGATTTTCCAGGGGTACAGACAAAGGAAAAAGTTAAAAAATCATGTTAGGGCAGAAAAAAATATTTACATCTCTTTCTTACCCCGAGTATCTGGAAGTTTGGCTGTTGACAACAAAGAAGATGAAAAATGACATCCATGTCCACTGGACGTCGGGATATAATTGAGAGTGCAGTTAGCATAGCCTCTGTATTTCCTGCCAAATTAAAAAAAACTGAACCGAGAAAGCTGTTTGGGTCCATGGTCCCATTTTTTTTCCTTTTAACTCCCTAATATGTCTCATTCTACTCATTTACAGTATTACCAGCAGTAACTTGATGTCGGGTGTATTTTAGAGATAGCATTAAAACAAAGTAGACATTTTATTTTGTAACTCTCTGAACCTTATGGTTTATTAACAAACAAATGAACGAAAACCACAATAAAAAAACCCCAAAACCAAAACAAAAAAAACCCTAAACAAACAAACAAAGAAACACCATACAAAGAGAAAATATACCAAAATTATTTTAATAAAAATGGAATCTTTACCCCTTAGAGAAACAGGGTATGTTAATTCTGGAAGAGATAATATGGAAGGTAGGGATAAAAATTACATTAAAAATCCTGATTTGTGTTTCATATGTTTAGGACTAAAAGCTGCAGAAGTGTCCTCCCTACCATCATCCATAATCTTGGATGCAAAGGAAATCACAAATCACATTGCAAAACAAATTTTGGTATGTAGTAGAAAATTATGATGATGTATTTCACAGTTTTTATAAAACTCAAATGTATTTTCAGTTTCTGAAAGAATAGAGGATAAGCACTGCCTGTGTTAAAATGAAAACAGATTTCCTTAAACTTTGTATTTCTGGAACCAGTTCTGAAAGATCATACTGAAGGTCACTGTTAGCTGACAACACAAAATGGCCCTTAGGGTAAAGGAGTATTGGATGTAATGTTTGTATGCAAACCAAGAATTGTGAGGTCACAAACAGGCTGGAAAATAGCTAATACAAGAATTTTTATAATACAACATAATTTATTTTGTATTTCAATGTATGTTTATTTTTAAGAACAGCACAGGCAGAAAAGCACTCCTGAGATGATGGAACAGAGAGCTGCATACCAGTTAGCAATGAGATTGGTTCAGACTGCCAGAAATTCTCGACTGGACCCTGACAGTTTGCGTGTATATTTGAAAGGCCTGAAGAAGAAGTACGAAGCCAGTTGTCCCACACCCGGAAAAAATGATGAGCAACACTAATGTGTAACATAGGATGTTGTTCTAATTTTTATGACTGCAAGATGAATCTGGTTTTTCCCGTAGTATTAGTACTGTCTTTTCACATGGTTTTATATTTTTAATTCTTAGTCTAAATTACACTCAGTAATGGAAGACCGTATCGTTTATGGGTTTTCTCCCCCCCAAAACGTACCTGGAATAAAAGCATTGGCTTTCTCTGAGGAACACAGTTCTTTTTGACAGTAAATTGTCTAATTTTCATCATTTTAGAGACAAAAACTAATATTTAGTATTTTATAAGTGCTATATCTGTTTTTATAGTTCTTATATCTGATACAAAAAGCACTTAGAAACAGATGGTTCACTTATCTTGCACAGACAATCTTTACTTGCACTGTTGAACCTGCATCCAGAAATACTGTTGTTCCCCACTCAAGAAGGGTTCTAACTCTCTGTCATTACACATAATCCAACATAACATAGGCAGTCTGGGTCTGCTGCCTCTCCAGAATTGGGCAACCAGAGCTTTTTTGTAATGCAATAACAGTATATTACTGTGGTATTGATACTGTTGATCAGTTTTTGTTTAGAGAGTTAGTAACAGGAAATCAATAAAAAGTTGAATGTCATTTTTCCTTGAATTTGTTTCTTAGCACAGCTTCACTGAGTGACTGTAACCATGTATTCCGGCTTGAAGGAGTTTATCCTTCCTCTTTCTGTGATGCCCTGAGCCCCATCGCTAGGGAGGAAAGAGGGAGAGGAGAGGATGGGGAGAGAGGAGAGATGGGGGGTGATGAGAAGGGGGGTG
>VZTF01007434.1:7722-19143 GCA_013397755.1 Cnemophilus loriae
TTTTAAATGCTCAAATGTAGCAAGCTTGTTAGCAGTGTTATCCAATTATGTATGTAGAAGCTTTAATTATCTATTATTTTGCCCACAGCAGCTCATAGTATTTACATAGCAAGAAAATTGAACTTGCATGGCAAGTGACATTATAAATTGATTTATTTGAAAATATACAGAAGGTTGAAAACATATTAATTTTGGCTTAATAGCTTATTTCTGCTATTTATAAATGAGTTTCTGTCTAAGCAAAAGCAAAACAACCCATTTCAAAATCTATTTTGATCAAACTAGTTGAAAGTTGAGCTAAATTGGTGATGTTTGTATCAAACAGCCCTGGGACAATCGGGACTGCGCATGCCCCGTAGTGTTGCATCAGACACGAAGAATTCCCTCCCTAGGGAGGGATCTAGGCATTCCCATGATAACTTGAATGTATATAACATGATAAACTCTTTGTTTCACAGGCCTCCACCCCCACCGGATCAAGACTGTGACCATTACTCCGATCACGGACATCGAAATTGCAACAATCAGGTCTTGTCGCTGGATCCATGGGTGGTGATATCTTTCCTCTCCACTGTCTACTCTTGCCCTTTTCCTCTCCTTCCTTCTATTCCTTATAAGTTTTCTGTGTGATATTTTTATGCTTTTATAGAAAAGAACCAAAACAGCTGCATACCTCCTTTCCACTGCAATTAAATTGTTTTAAAATAAATCTGCCTCATATATACACCGGTCATTCAGTGTTGTTTCACTCTAATTCACCCCAAGGGATTTATTAACGGGAACCTCAGTTACCCTGCTTCAGAGGCGGGTCGTAACAACTACTACCTGAAAGGAGGTTCTAGCGAGGTGGGGGTTGGTCTCTTGTCCCAAGTGACAAGCAATAGGACAAGAGGAAATGGCTTTAAGTTGCACCAGAGGAGGTTTAGATTGGATATTAGGAAAAATTTTTTCACCAAAAGGCTTCTCAAGCATTGGAACAGGCTGCTCAGGGAAGTGGTTGAGTCACCACCCCTGGAGGTATTTAAAGAACATGTAGATATGGTGCTTAGGGACATGGTTTAGTGGTGGACTTGGCAGTGTTAGGTCAATGATTGGACTCAATTATTTTAGAGGTCTTTTCCAACCTAAATTATTCTATGATTCTATGATGGTGGGTGTCAGCTACAGACCACCTATACTGGGTATATATGACAAGGTTTTGGTAGCAGAGGTGGCTCCTGTTGAAAGAGGTAAGTGGCTGCCCCATGCCAAACACAGCCGGTTCCAGCTGGCTCAGCAACAGACCCACCACAGGCCAAAAGCTGAGTCCATCAGTGAAGTTTGTGGCACCTCTGTGAAAGCATATTTAAGAAAGGGCAACCCCCCCCCACAAGACAGAGAGAGAAAAAGGGAACAAAAAGAGTGAGAAACAGCAAAGGGAACACCAAGGGCAGAGAAGGAGGGGAAAGAGGTGCTCCATGGCACCACGGCAGATATTCCCTGCAGCCAGTGGAAGACCCCACACCAGAGCAGATTTTCCTGACACAAACTGTGGCCTGTAGAGTACTCACTACCTTAATCTATTTTAATTGGCAAGAACTTAAATTAATTTTCCCCAAATTGATTCTGTTTTGCCCACAAGAGTAACTGGTAAGCAATCTCCCTGTCTTTATCTCGACCCATGAGCTTTCTCATCCTATTTTCTCCCTCTATCCTGCTGAGGAGATGGAGTGAGTGAGCAGCTGGGTGGGAGTTAGCCGAGGCTAATCCAACACAAGACATCAAGTAGATGAAGTTTCCTCCAGTTGTTTAACGGAGTCTTCATGAGTGCAGGCCCTGGTACTCATGGGAGACCATAAACACCCCGGTATCTGCTGGGAAGGCAATATGTCTGGGTGCAAGCAATCCAGGAGACTTCTTGAGTGTGACAAAGAGCTTCTTGATGTAGATGAACAAAGAGCCAACTAGGGCAGATGCTCTGCTGGATCTGTTACTCACAACCAAGGAAGGTCTGGCTGGGGATGTGAAGACTGAGGGCAGCCTTGGCTGCAGCAACCATGAGATGGTGGCGTTTAAGATCCTGAGATGAAGAAACAAGGCAATCAGAGAATCACATTACTGGACTTCAGGAGAGAAAATTTCAGCTTATTTAGGGATCTGCTTGACAGGTCCCCATGGTAGACTGCCCCGGACAGCAAAGGGGCTGTTTGATCTCAGAGGAGAACCTCCTCAAAGCACAAGAACAGTCTATTCTGACATGCAAGAAGTCTAGCAGCATGGATAAACAGGGAACTCCTGACTGAACTCAAATGCAAAAAGGAGGTACGCAGAAGTTGGTTGTGGAGAACAGGCTACCCAAGAGGAATATAGAGACATTATCCAAGTACACAGGGATGGAGTTAGGATAGCCAAAGCTTAGCTGGACTCGGAACTGGTGAAGGATGTGAAGTGCAACAAGAAGAGCTTCTCCAAGTATACTGGCAGTAAAAAGAAAGGCTAAGAAAAAAATGTGGGCTCCAACTCAATGGGGCAGGAGATCTAGTGAATGAGGACATGGAAAAGGCTGAGGTACTCAATGATTTCCTTGCCTCAGTTTTCATTGGTAAAGTTTTTCCTCAGGTCTCCGAGTCTACTGGCAGGGTCTAGGGGAAGTAAAACATTACCCACAGTAGAGGAAGATCAAGCCAGAGAGTATTTAAGACAACTGAACATACACAATGTTTATTTATAAAGTCAAAGTGTTGCTATCACCGATCAGAAAGCAAGAGGGCAACAGTCTCCAGTTTAACAGTGAATGCTGTTAACTAGAGAGAAATGTTCATTAATTAACATTTCAATTTGCAAATAAAATTGCCAAAACTAAGGTCCGTGTTGTAGCACAACAGTGCTTTAATGACATTCCTTCCTTCTGTGCCAACTCTCAGCATAAAATTTAATTATCTGACTTGAGACATTTGACAAATGTTTGCAATTAACAAAGTAAAGCACTCTCCCTAAGATTCAGATTTAATCGAGACTTTGGACGTGTCTGAATATAAGTTTAAAGCTTACGACCAAAGCTGAGGATACACCACAATTGTGCATTTAAGATGTCAAAACCCACACATGTATACTCATATCATTAGGAAGCCTGAAAAGACAATGCTAGGTGGTTTTAGATGAGTTCAAATATGTCAAGCAACTGCATGAACCTACCTTGGAAAATCCAAGTCATTGTTAACTCACAAAACAAAAATATAGATGCTCAACTCACTATGAATATGCTAACCAAGATAGATTTTAACAATTAGACCATGCAATGCCCACAGAGATAATGGCATAAGCAGTGCTTGAATGTTGCTGAGTGAAATTAGCTGATGAGAAGACAATTTACTAACAAACTGCATGGTTGGTATAGATGAAGGCAAAGACATCTGAGGACACGTGCCACAATAGTATGTAGGTGACATCCTAAAAACGAAAACCTAAGAAACTAGCAATGCTGCTGTTTTGGATACAACATAGCTATCCTTTCATGAAGCACTATCCATTCACAGCCCTGGCTATTAAAGAAGAACCCAATTGTTTGACTATGATTTTCTGAGAGAAGTGCAAGGCCTGTGTAGAAAAGTATCCCAAACGTAAAGGCTGGAAGGGTGGAATGTGCTATGAACAGATCTATAACGCACCAGTGCTTTATGCCCGTGACCAAAACTCCAGAAGCAGGGCAGGACTATATTATCTATGGCATGAAACATATGCAAGGAACCAGGACACACATCCCGAACTACTTCCTGGCACATAAAGCCAAAGGCTATGATGGCTACTTCATTATTAGCCACCTTTTGAAAGGAAAAATGGACCCGCAATTAATCACCCAAGGCGGTAAACTCATGTACATAGAAGTACCCAGCCTGAGTATACATTTAATAGACTCTTTACAGGTTTTTACCCATGAAACTAAGCAGCCTTCCCCAAGCATTGGGAATTAAGGGCTGCAAAGGTTATCCCCCCGCATTTTTCCAACACTGATGAAAATCAAAGTTATGTAGACCCTCTTCCAGAGCCAGAATATAATGGGGTGGACAGCATGATGCTTGAAGAGAAAACGCCATTCTTGGCGTGGCACACAGATGATCAGAAGAGGATTTTTGACTTACAAAAAGAATTGGGTCTGGCTGGGATGGAGTCAACTTTCCCCATAGCAGCTTTCATAGTGCTGTGTTTTATATTTGTAGCTAGAACAGTGTTGATAACACGCCCATATTTTGGCTACTGCTGGGCCGTGCTGACACAGCATCAAGGCTGTCTCTGCAACCCCCATCTCAACACCAAAGGCCAATAGGACAATTCACCGGGGATTCACCTGACCAAGTGGGGCAAGAGGGTCTTTGCCAACAAGCAGGCCAGACTTATAAGGAGGGCTTTAAACTAGACTTAGCAGGGCAAGGGGATGAAGTTCTGAGCACCAGACAAGAGCCAGGGGCTGCTGAGGTATTAGGAACCAACAGGGAGGAAGAGCTGAAAGCCACTGTGCAGCTAGAAAGCTATGATCTAATCGCTATTGCTGAAACATGGTAGGATGAATTGCACAACTGAAGCGCTGCAATCAATAGCTATAAGCTGTTCAGAAGGGACAGGCAAGGAAGGAGGGGGGTGGGCCTCTATGTAAAAGAATAGACTGACTGCACAGAGTTGTCTTTGAAAAAGGTGATGAACAGGTTGAGAGCTTATGGGTAAAAATTAGGGGCCAAGCCAACAAAGGAAACCTCGTGGGTGGTGTTTACTTACAGGCTGCTCAACGCATTCTTACTTCAACTATGGGAAGCATCACAATCACAAGCCACGATCCTGCTGGGGGACTATAATCAACCCGACATCATCTGGAAAAGCAACACAGCAAGCTGTAAGCGGTTCAGGAGACTCTTGGTGTATGTCAAGGATAATTTCCTAATCCAGGTGATAGACAGTCCGACCAGAGGAGAAGGGTTACCGGATCTGTTGTTCACCAACACAGATGAACATATTAGAGAGGTCAAGCCTGGTGGCAGCCTGGGCTGCAGTGATCATGCCCTGGTGGGATTCGCAATCTTGACGGATATGGGCCAGGTGAAGAGTAGAGTCAGGACCCCGAATTTTAGGAGAGCAAACTTTCAGCTGTTTAAGGAACTGGTGGATGTGACCTCCTGGGAAACTGCCCTCAGGAACGAAGGAGCTGAACAGAGCCAGCAGCTCTTTAAGGACATTTTTCTTAGAGCACAAGTGCTCTCAATTCCCATGTGTAAGAAATTGGGCAAGGAAGGCAGGACACCAGCATGGCTGACTAAGGACCTTCTGGTCAAACTAAAATGTAAGAAGGAAATCCATAGGCAGTGGAACCAGGGACATGTACCATGGGGAAGAATATAGGGACGTTGCCCAGATGTGTGGGCATGAGACAAAGACAGATAAGGCTGAGCTGGAGCTGAATTTGAAAAGGGATGCAAAGAATAATAAAAAGTATTTCTACAGGTACATTGGCCAGAAAAGGAAGGTTAAAGAAAATGTACTCCCTCCCTGATAAATAAGACAGGAGAATGGGTGACAACTGATGTGGAGAAGGCCGAGGTACTCAACAATTTTTTTAGAATAGAATATTTCAGTTGGAAGGGACCTACAACAATCATCTAGTCAAACTGCCTGACCACTTCAGGGCTGGCCAAAAGTTAAAGCATGTTATTAAGGGCATCGCCCAAATACCCCTTAAACACTGACAGGCTTGGGGCATCGACCGCCTCCCTAGGAAGACCGTTCCAATGTTTGACCACCCTCTTGGTAAAGAAATTCTTCCTAATGTCAACTCTGACACAGCTTTGAGCCATTCCCACGCATCCTGTCGCAGGATACCAGGGAGAAGAGATCAGCACCTCCCTCTCCACTTCCCCTCCTCAGGAAGCTGTAGAGAGCAATGGAGGTCACCCCTCAGCCTCCTTTTCTCCAAAATAGACAAACCCAGTGTCCTTGGCCGCTCCTCATAGGACATTTCTTCCAGCCCTTTCACCAGCTTTGTTGCCCTCTTCTGGACACATTCAAGGACCTTCACATCCTTCTTTAAACTGTGGGGCCCAGAACTGCACACAATACCCAAAGTGAGGCTGCACCAGCACTAAATATAGCGGGATAATCCCCTGTTTTGACCGACTGGTTATACTGTGTTTAATGCACCCCAGGATGCAGCTTGCCCTCTCGTCTGCCAGGGCTCACTGCTGACTCATACTGAGCCTCTCGTCAACCAGCACCCTCAGCTCCCTTTCTGCAGGGCTGCTCTCCGGCCACTCCTCTACCAATCTGTACTTGTGCCTGGTGTTACTTCGTCCCAGGTACAGAATCCGGCATTTCAGCTTGTCAAATTTCATCCCATTGGTGATTGCCCAGTGCTCCAATATATCTAGATCCCTCTGCAAGGCCTCCTGTCCCTCTAGAGAGCACCTCCCAGTTCAGTATCATCAGCAAACTTACTAAGGGTGTATTCAACTCCTGCATCCAGATCACCGATAAAATTATTGAATAGACCTGGCCCTAGAATTGAGCCCCAAGGAACACCGCTGGTGACTGGTTGCCAGCCAGACGTGGCCCCATTCTCTACAACTCTTTGAGCTCTGCCCTTCAGCCAGTTCTTCACCCAGTGCACTGTGTACCTGCTCATCTCACAGTTGGACAACTTCTCCAGAAGGATGCTGTGAGGGACAGTGTCAAAAGCCTCACTAAAATCCAGAAAAACTACATCCACAGCCTTCCCTTCCTCCACTAGGTGGGTGACCTTTATCGTAGAAGGATATCAAATTAGTTAAACAGGACTTTCCCTTTGTGAATCCACGTTGACTGTGCCTGATGATTGCATTGTTCTTTAAATGCCTTTCAATAGCACCCAGTATGATCTTCTCCATAGCTTTTCCAGGTACTGCAATTATCCTAACAGGTTTATAGTTTCCTGGGTCTTCCCTCATGCCCTTCTTGTAAAGTAGAATAACATTGGCTAGTTTCCAGTCAGCGAGGACCTCCCCAGGCAGTTGGTAGCTGATCGAGAAGGGTCCTGCCGTAACATCCTCTAGCTCCTTCAGTACCCTGGGATGAACCCCATCAGGCCCCGTGGACTTGTGAACATTCAGCTGATACAGCTGGTCCCTTACAATTTCAGTGTCCACAAATGGAAAGTCGCTGTTCCCACACTCGTGGTCCTCCAACTCAGACAGAGGACTGGGCAGCCCAAGGTCTATCAGCATCATTAAAGACGGAGGGGGAAAAAAAAAAAAAAAAAGCACTGAATGCCTCTGCTTTTTCTTCATCCCTAGCAGTCAGGTGACCGTCTTCAACAAATATCAGTCCAATGTTTTCCTTAGACCTCCTCTTGCTATTAATGCACCTAAACAAAGCCCTTCTTGTTGTCTGACACAACACTGGCCAGTTTCAACTCTAGTTCAGCTTTGACCTTTTGTGCCTTCTCCCTTGCATATGCAAACTACGACTCTGCAATCTTCATGTGAAGCCTGACCTTGCTTCCAGAGGTCATGAAGTTTCTTTTTCCTCTTGAGCTCCATGAGGAGTTCCCTGTTCAGCCAAGCTGGTCTTCTGCCCCACTTGCTTGACTTTTGACGCAATGGGATTGCCTACTCCTGTGCTTTTAAAGGTGGTTCTTAAAACCTGACCAGTACTCATGGACCCCTAAGCCCTCAAAAGCAGATTCCCAGGGGACTCTGCTAAGTAGCTCCCTGAATAGCTTAAAAGTTTGCTCTCTTGAAATGCAGGGTAGCAACTTTGCCGACCTTTTTTCTCATTACACTGAAAATTTTAAACTCAACTGTTTTGCGATCTCTGTGGCCAAGACAGTCACCTGCCATCACATCTCCCACGAGTCTTTCTCTAGTCACAAACAACAAGGCTAGGAGGGCATCTTTCCTAGTTGGCTCACTGAGTTCCTGTGACAAGAAGCTATCTCCTACAAACTTCAGGAATTTCCCAGACTTGCTTGTCACAGTATGGTATTCCCAGTTGATGCCTGGGAAGTTGGAATCTCCCATGAGGACAAGGGCCATCGACTGTAGCAGGGCATCTCGCCCCCAAAAGAGCTTATCTGTTGCTTGATAACTGGTGAAATAACTCAAGCAGGACAAGTTGTCTTGTAGTGAGTTATTTTTGTGCCATGGGAGTAACAGTCCAAGCTGACAATAAACATCTTGCTGTGGAAGCAAGACCTGGAAAGATAAGCTGGAATTTCTGACTGACAGACACCTCACTTTACAAACTATAAAAGCTACACCAAACTTTCACAAAGCAGAAATCTTCTGCACATTCCCTGGAAATGTGTGGAGTTTCTCCCCAAAGCGGGGATGCCTGCTTTGTGGTTACTCCTCTGGAGGTTGAGTGAAAGGACTCCGTGTACACTATCGTCATTTCGGTGGTAAGTTACATTTGACTCCTAATCAATACCATTTTTTTTGCTAGCTTTAATATAGGTACCTTGATATCGTGCACTGTTTTATGTAATCTACTGGTAGTTCTTTTTGTTTTATACTGTGTAGTAAGTAACTCTGATTAAGGCCTTTTTTCTGTTACCTGCTGTCTATTCAATAAGTAACTCATTTTATAAATAGACCTGATCTNTCTATTCAATAAGTAACTCATTTTATAAATAGACCTGATCTGCCATCCTTAGAACTTGTGGGCCAGAGTGATTTCTTAAATTTAAGCTGTTGCCAGAATTCTGAGGCTAAGGCAAGGCTTGCCTGAAGCTCCCACTCGTTCCGTGACACCAATCTATAGATTTCTCCTATTTGGTTATAGAGTAACTCCACTGTGGTCCTGCATGAGCTGCAGGGGGACAGTCTGCCTCACCATGGTCTTCACCAAGGGCTGCAGGGGAATCTCTGCTCTGGCACCTGCAGGGGAATCTCTTCTGCCTGGAGCACCTCCTCCTCCTCCTTCTCCTTCTTCACTGACCTCAGTGTTTGCACCTCGTTGTTTGTCTATGTCTACATAGGCATTTTTGTTTGCATCAGACCCGGAAGCTCCACTCCTACCACATATGCTAAGGCCACTGTTTTGGACAATGCCGTGAATCCAAGTGGTTTTGTATTGCCCTGTGATTGACTGGTTGCCATTTTTGACACTGGTATGCCCATGTGATCTCAGAGCATCCTCTGATTGACTGCCCATTTCTTTTGGACTTCTGAAGTGTTTGCATATAAAAACATATACATTTCCATGTATCTATACATCTTATATATTTGCACCTTACATATATTATTTATACATAGATGTAGAACAGATTTTTTATATCTATATATACACACAGGTAGGTAGGTACTCTATATACAGGTGTATATATATTGATAAAGATTATTAAAAGTTAAAGTTTAAATGTAAATAGAAAGTAATTAAACATAAGTAAACATAAAAGGCAAGTTTAGAGACACACACAGACTCCTTTTAAAAGTCTGCTGAACGAGCTCTAATGTGTTTGGAATTGGGAGGAATGCCAAAAGGTGGGGGTAGGAGGTGGGGCACAAACAACTCAGAAAATGCCTGAGGGCTATGGACTCCTAGGAGGGACCCTTATCCAATCCCCATACCATGCAAAGAAGAGACTGATCATGCAAGCCAGACTGAGAGGCCTCCTACAGCCAGTCCCAGCCCAACAGGATGACCACACAGTGTTATTGAGACAGCTTCTGGACTTTGTACTGCGCTTCAAGATGCGGGAAAAACTTTTAAAAAAGGAAAATCAGGACAAAACACCAACTTCAGAACAGCACATCCATGGGGACAATAAGGAAAAGCCCCCAAGGGATTCCCCCCCAAAGACCGTGTGAACCAGAAGAGCTAGCTGAAAGGCCCAGGAACAAAAAACTGTTATGAGGCAAGTCTCACAGAGAGAGGGCAGGTGGTGGTGGGAGCTCCCTTTGGCCATCGCTGTGGGAAAGAGTACTAGGATTATGTGGCAAGATTTTGGTTGGGGGGAAGGGGCGGAAGGGGCGGAAGGGAGGGAGGGAGGAAGGGAGGGAGGGAGGAAGGGAGGAGCTAGAGCAGAGATTCCCCTGCAGCAGCCCATGGAAAAGCCATGGTTATGCAGGTTGTCCCCCTACAGCCCACCAACCACCACACTGGAGTCCATACCTACACTGCATTTCATAGAAGACCCCGGGTTGAAGCAGACTCCTGGCAGGATCTGTGGCCCATGGACAGGAGCCCACACAGGAACAGGCTTTGTCAGAAACTGCAGTCCACACTGGAGCATTCTGTTCCTGGAGGACTGTACCCCATGGAAAGGGCTCATGCTGGAACAGTTCTTGAAGGACTGTATTCTGTGAGAGGGATCCCATGCTGAAGCAGGGGAACAGTGTGAGGAGGAAGGAGCAGCAGAGATGAAGTGTTATGAATTGAACACAACTCCCACCCCACCGTGCCACTCATGGGAGGAGGAGGTAGAAGAGTCAAGAGTGAAGAAAGGGAAGGTGGGAAGAAGGGGGTTGTGGGGGGTGTGTTTTTAGTTTTGTTTCTGACTATCCTTCTCTGTTATTAAGTGGCAATAAGTTAATTGGTTCAGAAGATTCCTAAAACATCTGGATGATAACTTCATGGTACAGTTACTAAGGGAACCAACTAGAAAAGGTGCCCTCCTTGATTTGTTGCTCATTAACAGAGAGGGTCTCGTGAGCAAAGTGGAAACTGGTAGCTGTCTGTTGTGAAGAGGTATGAGGGTTTAGCTAAGTCCCTGCCTTTTGCCCAGGCCTCCAGCAGCAGGCAGTAGCTTTATTGGGGCAGCCAGCACCCCAAAACCCACTCTCAGTCGCAAGTTCTTTAATAATGGCCAATTCGGTCTATTATAGAATGAATTATTTATTTAATAGACACAAAACTAACAGACATAAGACTTTAAACAGACTATTTACTACACAGGACTAAAACAAAAGAAACTACTAGTAGATAAATACAGCGTGGGGTTAAAGGTACCTATTAAATTTACAGCTACCAAAGAAATAATATAACTTAGGATCCAATGTTTCTTACCATCCAATTTGTGATGGAGCACACATCGAAATCCTTTCCCTCAATTCCCAGGAAAGTAACCGCGGAATCTGCGTCCAAACTCCAGGGAGATGTCCTGCACGTTTTCAGGGTGTATGTGTGTAGGAGGCTTCTGCCTCCATGATAATTGGTGTGTGCTTTTATAGTTTGTAAAATAGTGTCTCTCAGTCAGGAATATTTATTTTTCTTTTATCTCTTCCCACATCTGCTCTCCAGACTAAGATGTTGATTCTTAGTTGGGGGTCTGAGCCCTTTTGGCGCCAGAGAGAACCCCTTGCTGGGCCTTTGACCCGGCCTGGGTTATCTCTTCCACATGCACCAACCATCTGTGGTAGAGACGGGGGTGGACACGTCCTGCCACACTGTCTCGGCCACGGCGACCACAAAGCAATCAAGTTT
>VZTF01007438.1:0-31009 GCA_013397755.1 Cnemophilus loriae
GTTTGTGATTAGATCATAGCTTTTCATCTGCACAGTCACTTCCAATTCTTCTGATTGTAACCCATGCTACATATGCTAGTGTATAGGCATTTCAGCTGGGCTGTCAGCTGAGTCAACATTTTAGATGAAAAAGCTCTAGTTCTTTCAAGGCATTTCACAGGTGTTCCCCTGTCAGTTTTTAATTCATCAGCAGCCCCTGACTCTTCTTTGTTAATCAAAACTCCATCCCCTTCCCACTCTCAGTCTAGTTGGTTCTGCCTTTGAAAATAAAAGTATTGTTCAAGGTCCTCCAGAAAGACTGCAGATACAGCACAATGCTTGGCATTCCAGTCCCCCTTTCTTATAAAGCTTTCAGTGTGGAGTTTCTGTCCACAGAGATTTACACTGATAACTTAAAACTGCGTGGATCAATTTCTCTGTAAAGTCTATTCAGTTAGGAGGGCATGATTTTCTTCAGTAGAAAGAGGCTTGGATTTCTGCAAATTCTTAGTCATTGATTTCCTTCTTAGTATACTTAGGAAAAATGTTAAAGTATCTAGAACTCTTCTGGATACATCAAGGATCCACTTCATATTTCTATTCAAGAATAAACTCCTGAAAGAAGTATTTACTTTTATTGCTTATGTTACCCAAGCTAACTTGCAGGGAACTGATAAGCTGTACAGCTTCAAAAGACAGCAAAGCTTCATCTATATGGAGAATGTGCAGGTACATCTTGGGGGCAGGAGAAAATAAAGAGAAGGTGATGATTATTCTTTTTTTTTATGACTTGTTTATACAGCAGAAGAAGTCTTGTTAACCTAGATAGCTAAGTACCTCATTGTAAGAAAAAAAGCATTTTCAAGAGAGCAGTGTTCATATTCAGAAATAATTATTCCTTTAGATACAGTAATGC
Organism: Cnemophilus loriae; assembly: GCA_013397755.1. Classification (NCBI taxonomy): domain Eukaryota; kingdom Metazoa; phylum Chordata; class Aves; order Passeriformes; family Corvidae; genus Cnemophilus; species Cnemophilus loriae. Next base: position 896 of record VZTF01007438.1, read on the forward strand.
ACTTTTCTGAGATACATGGCATTTGACATTTCTTTGTTTTTGACAGGAAAAAGTGGCCCTGAATGCAAGCACTGTAGGGCTGATCCAGATAAGGAGTGCCGGTTTTGTTCGTGTTACTTGTGTGGTGGCAAACAGGATGCTCACATGCAACTCCTGTGTGATGAATGTAATATGGCTTATCATATATACTGCCTGAACCCTCCCTTAAGCAAGATACCAGAAGATGAAGACTGGTAAATATACAAGGATGATTTACTTACCTATATTGACATTCTATACGTGGTACCTTTTTGATATTTGCACCTCATGAGAGAAAATACTGAAGATGTTTTTAAATTCTGGGGTGTTTTCATCCATCTACTTAATATAAGGCTTATGTTTTCTGTCAAGATAATTCTTTTAAATCATTCACAAAGGATTAGTAGTAGGCTTTAATGACCATTGTGGAATTTCAAGACTGGTATGTTCATTTTATTCATTATGATCATTATGATCTTCTGTGACATTACCTGATCTGATTGTATTTATTGACAGTTGTTGCTCCTCAGCCTTTTATTTTTTAAAAGCTTCACTGCCTGAGCAATTCTCTTATGCTCACACTTCTCTGCCCCTTCATCCTCTATCCCTGCTGCTGCCCCTGTGCTCTTCGTTGCCTCTACTACATTCATTTTTCATGCTATGGAAGGACCACCACGTTGCTACTCTTCATTTCTTATGTTCTTACTCTTATGTCTTTATTAGCTGTCTACAATTTACACTGTTCATATTTGTCACCTGCCTATGACTTACTTGAGATGCTAATCCTTTATAAATGAGTAATAAATAGAACTTTATTCTAATAAAGTTTTCCATTACATAGACTTCATTAAATGCCTAGGATGTCTGTGAATACATTACAGGGAATCTCTTTGAACCTTGTGATTATATTTTATGTAAAAATCTGTGTAAATCTTTTGGAAGTTTTAACATTCTCTATAAATTAAGTCAATCTCGTACACCTTACTGGATTCCGTAATGTTTATTGGTTAGTGCCCGATGGTCTACCTGTTTTCTGGGGCAACTATCCTCACAGGAAAGAATTTCTTACTAAAATCTAACTAGATAGAAGGTGCTGAAAGGTCTTCCTGAAGCGTTTTCTCCAGACCAAATAGCCCCAACTCTCTCAGCCTGTCTTCATAGCAGAGGTGCTCCAGCCCTCTGATCAACTTGGTGGCTCTCCTCTGGGCTCTTTGCAACAGGTCCATGTCTTTCTTGTGTTTGGTGCCCCAGAGCTGGGTGGAGCACTGCCGGTGGGGTCTCAGAAGACCAGAGTAAAAGGGTGGAATCACCTCCCTTGACCTGCTGGCCACGCTGCTTTGGATGCAGCCCAGGATTAGGGTTGGCTTTCTGGGCTGCCAGTGCACATTGCTGGGTCATGGTGAGCCTTTTGATCACAAACACCTCCTCCTCACCAGAGCTAGTCTTGTTCTATTCTCCAAATTATGAACTTCCAAAAGTTTAATTCATGCAATTAAAATTAATTGGAGAATGGCTGTCAAACTTTTTGGCTTGTTTTTGTTCGCTGTGTAACTAACAATAGGAGTCTTAAGATCTATACATGTAAGTAGATAGCTGCATCTGTGGATGACGTCACAGGGTGGTAGAGGTACAGTTGTGGACCTGGCTTATGTGGGCTAATTTTGGGAGGCTTAGTGTCACCAGCCCTGTGCAGTCTTAATGCTTGTCATTATGTAGAAGTGCATTTGCACTGGGCAAAGCAGCATCTCCTGCCAAAGAAGAAGTCTGTGCCCTCCCTTCTTCATGCATACTAGTGGAGAGTCATGGCTGTCTGATTCCTAATTTATGAAGAGTTTGCTTTAGAGTTGGAAATACTTCCATTTCGTGTTTTTAGAGTGTAAAATCTGGCAAATTCTCTTCAGGGGTTAAGCCTGCAGTTTGGTAAAGGATAAGTTTATCTTGTGGAGATTAAGTCACTCTGTCACTCTGTATACAAGATTCAGTTTAAAAGATATTAAGGTGATATTGTTACCCTATCAAGAAACATGGAATTCCCCCTGTGAATTCAACTAGTTAATTCACCTTGTGAATTTGCATTATGTCATGTTTGTTCTTTTAACTGGTCATTGCATGCTCTTTTTCTGTAAGCAGCTGTAATACCCTTCAAAGTCATACTGTCAGATAATTTCAGCATCTTACATTATTACTTTTTTTTAAATTTACATGGCTTCATTGTTTTAATGGTTTAACACCTACTTTGAGATAGTGAAATCTATTCCTGTGGACATTAATCATTAATTCTTCTATTCACATCCACATACAAAACTTAAGAAATCCGAAACAGTAGTAGTACTAGTAGTTATTGTTATCTGAACTAGGTTATCAATGTTGGTGAAGATCAGGCTTCCTCTTCTGATGGTGTATAGGCCAAACCCAGCCTATGGGAGCCAGAAACATGGACATGCCTTTGCATTGCTGTTCCTGGACTGGGATAAGAACGTTACTGGCAACAACAGAACAACCACTGTACTCATTTTCTCTCTCTGCTGTAGTCACTGCATACTAGTATCTCTGCTTTCCTACCAGAATAGATTTGTGTTAGTTGGAGTGAGCCTCAGTATTATATTCCAAATGGCTTCAGTGTTGTGGAGTGAGTGAGTGTGTGTTTGTGGATTTTTTATACACATTATGTCATACCTTGGCTCTGTTTGACATTCAGCAATCTGCAGTGAAATTTCTTGCGCTATCAGTGAGAAATAAGGGTAGACTGGGCAGAACATAGAAGCAGACTATGAGTACTGGTTAGCAGCATACTCTAATCTCAGCTGTCTTCTCCTTTACATGATATAAATGAAGGAGGGCTGAATGAAGAGAGAATACAGGAGACATGGGGACCTCTCACATATCATGTGAGAAAAAATAGTTATATGTTTTGCGACTAGCACTCTACCTTTAAAGATACTTTAAAGCCCTTTTTTAAAAAAAATTGACAGTATTTGTTCATGTTGAGTTCATTTTTTAAGCTGTAGGCTTCAGCTGCTTAAGACTGGTATATGCTTGCTAGCTTGAAACATTCAGTCAAAATAAATGAATGGACACTATTTTGGCTACAAGAAATGTATTGCCATTATTATGAAGTTAATTGAGAATTTACTAAAACCTTTTTTTAGGTATTGTCCTTCCTGCAAAAATGATTCTAATGAAGTTGTAAAGGCTGGAGAAAAGCTCAAACAGAGTAAAAAGAAAGCAAAGATGCCATCTGCCAGTACTGAAAGCCAGAGAGACTGGGGAAAGGTAGAGTGTGTTTTAGAAATAGCTGTTACTCTGATTGTTCCTGTATGTGCTACATCTATAATTCTGCTTACATATGCACTACACAAAATTCAGTACTGGGTTGCACAGGCAACAAGACAATGTTTAATCCTGCCCACTGTCTACTGGCAGTTATAGCGGTGGAAGGATTATTAAGGTGACTAGAGGTAAAAACAAAATAAAAGACAATCCCCAACTCCCCTCCCAAACCCATAACCACATATTACTTAATTTAACATTCCTTTTAACAATTGTTAACATATTTTAAAGTATGTGTTTGTTGTAATAGACAGATTTCATGATCTCTGCATTGAATTTGCGAATAGTGTTCAGTATTGTAATTCATTTGTCTGATTCATTTTGCCTGATGTATTTTTAGGGCATGGCCTGTGTTGGTCGCACTAAGGAATGCACTATTGTTCCTTCAAATCATTATGGGCCTATACCTGGTGTTCCTGTTGGGACAACCTGGAAATTCAGAGTTCAGGTATGTTGTTTCAGTATTAGCTGTAGTTGAAGGAAGTAGGAAAAATAATGAATGGGTTGGGCACTAAAATAAATTTAAATTGACAATTGCCACTTTCACCAGGACTAAGTAATGCAAATGCATTATGATTCCAATATTGGAAGTGATGCTGATAGTAGTGAAGGTTGAACTATACTGATTTTACCATACAACTTAATAAAAAGTCTGTTGGAATTATGATAAACATATTTCACATGTTAAGATTTTAAGTGGGATACTTAGTGAATAGAGTTAAGTATTTTCTGAAGAGTTTTCTTCACATGAACTGATTATCCCATGCATGGGGTGTAGACTGCAGATTTTGAAACCATTGTGTGGTATCACTGTGAGTTGACTCTGTAGGTGGTTTTGGTCATATGTAATGGATGTCCAAATCTGCTTTTAGGCTGATGAACAGCTTAAACCAGTGTAAGCCTGTACTACTACTGAAATTCACTGCATATTCAGCTTTTGGTGTTTTTTTAAACTGTCTCATTTTCTGTTTCAAATATTCCTTAGGCTCTGTGGTAAACTGGATTGGTAAAAAACTAGCAGAAAAACAATCCCGTCTCGAGTAGAATGGGGGCTAATTTTCCCAATGCGTTTCTCATTTTGGTTATGTAAGCACAGTGCCAATACTCAACGGGGTAGGAAAAAACAAAGCAGGGAGGATGGGACAGCTGCATTTTGTGCCAGTACTGATTTTTTTGTGGTTTTGTAGTGTCCAGCAAGCTACAAACTTCCTCCCTTTTTCTCCAGCCTGATCCAATCGCAATGATTTTTGAGTTATCTTTTGGTTTTTTATTGCTGTTTTTAGTCACGAAAATACATACTTCTTTGTTTTCTAAATCAGTTAGTTCTTTGTCTCTTGCATGTGTAAATGATTGTAACTGAGTGTTTTCTGTCACATTTGGAAGAATAAAACCGGGGGGTTTTAAACCACTTGAGGAGGGGCAAGCCAAAGATCAAAAGCCTCTTCTGATTTGTTTTATGAACTTTTCATCACTTGCTTTCTTTTTGTTGGCTGCCAGATTATGTAAAGTCTAATGAGTAAGAGAACTTTCTAAAATCACTTAGGCAAACTCAAAATATCAAAATCAATTTTTATTTTCACTGCTTCCATAGTAATTGGAATTACTAGTTTACCTTTTTGTTAGGAATTCTGTTGGTAAGACAAAAGCTAATGCTTTTCAAGTATTTCTAGTACTGATAGGAAAAAGAAACAAAATTAGAGTGCTGCTTTCATCAGAAAATCTGTCAAAGAATATTTCTTATACATACATACATATATATCTCTCTCTAGTATATATCTAGTATATATATAGCATACATATACTATATATATATGGACTAAATATCAAAATATAATCACCATTTATGCATAATTAATTTATTTTGGGTACTAATTAAACACTTTGTGATTTAAAAAAAGAATTGAAATGCTTTCTACGTAGAAAGTTAAATTACACTTTTGTTTCTCTTATGAACTAGTCTTTTTTATGAGAAAATGAGACTGTCTCAGCAAATCTATGAGAATTTACAGACTATATGAGAATTTAAAGAGTTCTTTCTTTCTGATTTGCATAGTTTTTTTCTGACACACACTCTCTTTTCCCTAGAAGGAAATTGACTAAATATTACTTCTGGAGAGAGCATCTGAAGAGCATCTTTGGCATGAATTATTTACCAGAGTTCATCTTTGGGGTGAATCACCTACCAGAAACCTAAATTCAGTTGATAAAACCTGGAAATGAAAAGAAGGGAGGGAGGAATGAATTAAAGAATGTTTGATACAACAGGAAAGAGGAGCACAATAGTGGGGCCTTTTTATTCAGCATGTTCATAAATGGTCTGTAAAAATTGGCAAATATCTGATAAAGTTAAGTGAGAGTGCTAAATTGTTGTGGATAGTAAGCATGGGGCTGGGAAGAGTTCTAAGTATGTAATTTGTAATTGGCTTTCAGCTACTTCTCCTTCTTGTTATTTAGCGAAGAGATATTCTAATAGCTAATTTTGAAAAATATGTCATTTTAATACCCAATAGTGATCAGAAAAATAAATCAAATTCTAAATTATCATGAAATGAAGGGTCAGGAAAATAAAATACATTATGATGAACAGTAACCAGGATGATTAAAGGAATGGAATGGTTTTTGTTCATCTGGAAATTGTTGAAACTTTTGTGGGGTGTAGATGAGTATAAAATTATGTACAGTATAAAAAAAGTGGGACCAATATGCATAGTTCTGTAATGTCAAATTTTGTAAAGTGGTAGTGAAGAAAACATTGGCTTTCCACTCCAAAGTGACTGAAAGTGGTACTAGTTCATATGACAAGTGGTACTACTGTGAGCTCTTATGTCTCTTCAATACTATGAATCCAAAAGTTTTCAATAGCATAGGAAGTCAGCCACAGACGGCTGGATCCTGAGAAGTTGTACAAGGATGTATTATTGTGTCCTTGCATAGTTTTCATACTGTGCACAGCTCTAATCTGTTGTTAAAAAGTGCATTTTTGACTAGCTGGGTCTTTGATATTGTGCTATGAAATTTCAAGGCCGTAGCAGAAGAATATAGACTTCCATGAAAGTTGCTTAGAACTGTAGGTTGGGAAAAGGAGTTCAGGGATCCAACAAGCAGAATGAGAAAAACAGGCAAAATCAAGGTCTGGAAGAAGATATGAAGATAGAAAGAAGTAGTGTAATTTGTTTTATGCTGGAAGCCTTCATTCTACAAACAGTATTTTTTGCATAACATAGTGAGAAAATGCATAATTTAATATATAGTCTCTTTTTATTTGTAAAGGTTGTTTGTAGTGCTTTTTAAATAATCAGTAGTTTGAAACCGTTATTAAATAAATTTTTATGGGAGAGATGCTCCAGCAGGCTTTAATGATGTTGCCAGATTATGCTACAGCTGCAGCTTTCAGGTGATCAGGTTGCAGATTACTTGAATATTTATTACTAGAGAGTTATCCTGGTTGGAGAACTAGTCTGTGATCCATATGGTATTGCAATGGCTTCTTCTGTTTCCTTGGGCAGTGTGATAATATTCCTCTCCACTGGTTATATTTACAGTGTGTTACCTTAAAAGTCCCTGACAAAATGATCTTTACACTGGGATCTTCCTTGGTTACAAATTTGAAAATGTTACCAAACTGGTAGATCTCCTTCTGCTTGGAATTGTTCTGAATGACTGTGCAAGTGGAGTATAGTAGAGAGTACAGTCTTAGGTACTGCTTATGGAAAAAATCTTGGAGATTTTTCCCAAAGAAGAGAGTGTACCTTTACATCTTCCAGTGTCACCACTGTTCTACATTGTCCTACTGGTCTTCTGGGTGTTCTTGCTTTTAGCTTTTCTTCCTGAAGAAACAGTGAAATTCCCACCTTTAATAGCCATCTTGCATTAACTGTTGACACAGAAACCTCTGTACAATACTTTAAGTAGAAAATTGATTGTTAAAAGTGGTTGTAGGTGACTGGGTCTTTGAAAAAAATTGCTAGAAACTGGCTTTTTTCTGTTTCCAGGTGAGTGAAGCAGGTGTTCACAGGCCCCATGTTGGTGGAATCCATGGACGCAGTAATGATGGAGCATATTCACTCGTACTAGCTGGGGGATTTGAAGATGAAGTGGTATGTCATTCATGCCAGCAGTGGTCTTGCTGTTATAATGCATCAAGTGTATCAATGTCTGTAAATACAGAGTTATTATTGTTGTTTAATCTAAAACTAATGTTTAGGCAGGTATGACTGCGGAAAAAAATGGCTACTACTGATAAATTAAGTTGTTCTTAGTGTTTCGGAGAGAAAAGTCTTAGCAAGTCTTAAAGAATGCTTATGCTCAGATTTACATTCAAGCAAAACATCAGTTGCCACTGGATTTGACATGGTTTAGGGTAGTTATATTTCGGTATACTTTTGGAGTCTGAATTGAGTGTAACATAAAATCTGATAGTGTAATTATATTCGAATAACATGTTTTATGTTCTGCTTTTGTCATGATTTTATTGCATTACAAACAGTATTTCTAAATATGTGATACATTTATTTTAATGAAGCAAGAATAAAATATATGTGTTACTTGATATTAAGAAGTTCTGAGGGTTCTTGGGTCCTGCTAATGAGCATTTTCAGAACTTCTTAGCAAAGTCTCAGAATCTTGTACTATGATCCCTAAAGGTGCTGGGAAAAAATTCTACTTTGGTGTTGATATCTAAGCAGAGCAACAAAAGCAGTTATGGTGCTAAACTAAACAGTAACTGCTTTCAGTTTGCATCTCATTGTGTTGACCAAAATTTATTCATGAAGAGATTACTGTTTTCGTGAATTAAATAATGTTTACACAAGGTACAGCCCTTCCTGTGGTTCCAGTCCATCAGGTGGAATTTTGAATCATGGATCAGGTGAAGGATAATGCAGTAAGCAACCTGTTTTTTCAAAATGTGCGTAGCTGTCAATCACAAGGAAAAGGGCACTGAAGAAAAAATATAAGCATATGAATGAAAAGCATCAGAATGCAATATATTGTTTGCCAACAGCATCTACCAGCTGCTGCTGCTGCTGCTGCTGCAGAGTATTGCCTCTGAAGGAGCGTGTGTCTCTATTTGAACGAGTGGCATGAGGAGGTATTTGGTGTTTGGATATGATGTCCTCAGTGTCTATCTCAGCCCAAGATCTTGGACCCTAAGAACACTGTTGCACAGTAGTTGTATCTGCTATGCTGGGATGCTGCAGACTCCTCTTTTTATTCTTTTTGGTGATACCAAATAATTGGTCCCCTTATTTCTGAGGTGGTAATTATTCAATTAAAAATATTTAGTAAACTTAATTGGATCCTTTGCATGCCTTTTCAATTCACCTAAGTGATGTTGTGACTATGTGGTTTTATAGACACCTAAGCACTGTTATAGTCTAAAAGACGTAAATAATTTTGAAAAGGCATAATAAGAGAGAAATGTTGCAGAAAATACCCTAAAAACTTACATGAATGTCAGTTTTTTTCTGTTTTCCGAACTAATACTACAAGGGATTCTTTTCCCAGTTACATTATTGAAGTTAGTTTTTCTTCTCTTCTTCTTTCATATGCCAGATTTTATTTTCCAATTTACTTCCATTTTCCCTGTTTTTTCGAAAAAGGTTGAAATTAGACTCCTGTAAGAATATGCACAGAAAAATTGAGTTCTCTACTTATAAGTGTCCTAAGAACAGTATCTAAGTAATTCGAGATGTGAAACTTTTAAATAAAAAATACACGTAAAACCCTCTGCTCACATCTATTCACTTTATTGTATGAGAACCAAAAAAGAGAGGTGACTCTTACTTGAATTTCAATGATACAACAAAAGTGCTTGTTTTTATAAAATCGAGAAATAAATTCATTTTGGAGGAGTGTTATACTGTTTATGAACTTTATGCACTATTTATGCACACTGATGATGTGTGCCATCTTAATGCACTTCTTACTGCTTTAAATCAACAAAGCCACACTGGGGTAAAGTAACTGCAAAAATACATTGCAGGAGGCAGAGTTCCCCATCTAGCTTTCAGATCATGACATTTTTATGCCCTGCCTTCTAGAAACTTACAGTCCTGGATACCCAGAATTGTCTCCGGTTTTGCTGAAGTTGGGATGTTCTGGATGTATTGGAGTGCTCATTAATAACAAGTTTTATCAGTTCTGTCAGATATACCCTCAAGATTGAGAACATGTGCAGTCATAGCTTACAAAATGAGCATTGGGTGAAATCGTTTTGCACATGAAGCTTTATCTTTATTTCTAATTACATGCATATCAAATATTTGTACATTAATCTCTCGCCTGAAAATGGGTAACTTTGAATTCTAGCGACAAGTTATATGGCTTACCTATAGTTAGCTTTTATTTTGAATATGTTAATATTGCTGATCTTCTGGTGTTGCTTTGGTAGTAATCATAATAGGAACATCAGCTGAAGAAATTGAGAGGTCTTTCAGTAATTTATAATCTAAGAATTATGTCAGAACAGAGTAACATTTAAACACTAGATACTGGACATTAGCACTGACTGTGTAATCACAGTGTTCATGATGAATGTATTCTGATCTGTCTGTTCATCAAATCAAGCAGCTTAAGAAGTTTAACTTCCGTGTGGAAAACTGACCCTCTTACTTTGCGTAATTGTTTTTATGTATCAGGTTGAAATTGCTATTTATTGTCAAGTTTCAAGATTTATGTTTCTGCTGGGTTGAAGCAGTGTCATAAAGATGGTAAATTAATTGTGTGGTGTGCTCTAGTTTAATCCAAACAAAAATTGTTTCTTCTGTAAGTGTTCAACTTAGGATCATATGGGAAATAGGATCATATGGCGCATAGGATCATATGGGAAATCTCTGAACTGAGATTCAAAATCTCTTGGAGAATAATACCTGGCGTGAGCAGTCATATCTTCTTATAAAAGATTCTGAGACTACAAAAGATAATGACTCTCATGACTCAAAAGGGACCCCAGGCAATATACTCATTGTTTAGGTTTGTTGATATGTTATACCAAACCCATTCACTGCCTGGTATGTAGCATTCACAAACCACTTCGTGAAATTAATGTCTACTACAAAATGCATGTCTTGTAGATTTTCCATGTGTTGCTTTAACTAGAATTATAGGAGGCTAATTAAATTAGTCATACTGATTGCAGGATTTTTTTCCCTCAAAAAACCAATCAATTTTGGATCTCCAGCCGAGAGCCAAAGATAAGTGTAATTAAAAATGCTGTCTCTAAAAGTTCTTATATCTCCTAAGTAAGCTCCTGCTACAGGAAAGTGTCTTTGACCTGAAAAGGCTCTCTGTCTTTGGTGAACCTTGTTCAAAGTCAGAATGGATTTTTAATGGAACAAAAGATAATTAATCCACACTAGGTAGCCTGAATTGTGTACATATTAATGTTCGGCTTAAAAGCCTGGTAATCCACCATTTTTGGACACTGTGTGGAAAGGAGTAAGAAAAACCTCAGAAAGGCATTCACATACAGTAGTTAACTAGGACCTTGATCTTTTGAAATGTTCCACCACCAGTTAGCCACCTTCTGCTGTTTCCTGCTTTGAAGCTGTCTTTCTTACTGTTCAGACATGTAGATTAGTGAACACTAAAATGGTGAAATGTTTCCATTGTGGTGGAATGTGCCATGAAACTGCCAGGTTCTTGCTGTCAGGGGTGATTGTGGGGATTCAGAAAGAACAATTATGATGTATTCAGGCTCTGCACTTAATGCAAGGGATTCTTATTGATTTACAAATTAAATTTGTAGTTTAGCCCTTCCTTTTCAATTGGCACCTTTCACTGCAGTGTTGAACCATGAAATTATCAAAAATAAATCACACAATGGGCAGATGATAGGCCAATTCTGTCAGCACCTTATGGATACAGAGTTTAATGGAGATGAATGATGACACGATTCAGTTTCAGATATCTCTACTACTAGGAAAAGAAAATGCTTCCAGATGTAATTGCTTGATAGTTAATATTTGACCTGGAATTAATAACTTCATTTTAAAAGGCTTAGTGCTTTTTTATTTTACTTTATCATGTAATCAAACTCAGCTTTTATTAATTACATTTTACTGAGGTCAAACCGATGAGGGGATTCATGAAATGACGATATTTGGGGATTTCTTGTGTCAAGAAAGCCAATAAGACATTTTTTACTTGTTCAGGCTGAAGGCTGGAACTCATCTAGAAAATCTGATTGTGTTTCTAATAGCCTATTACTGATAAATACAAGTTTTGCAATATCTTTTGGAACCAAACTTTGAAATCTGAGCATAATAGCAGAAGTGTTAATGGAAAGAGAAAATAATAGAGAGCTCTCTTGAGATAGCTGATATTCTAGTAACTTCAAGTTGCTGATGTCCCTGTCAGCTGGTGCATAAAAGCAATCCATAGAAATAATATGGTCAAATAATTCAATGGAATTCAAAATCTTACTTTCTTCATTCTACATTATTTCTTTGTTAGACTTACAACTGATTATATAACAACGTTGGATAGTGGAGTATGATTTCATACAAATGACTGACTGCTTGTACTGGCTGTCTGAGGCTTACTGGCTTGTAGTACTAGAGCATCAGGCTTGTCGTCCACTCACACATCTCAGTATGAGATACTGGGTCAATGCTTCTGTGGCTGAAGTTCATTTGCTCTATAATGTGATCAAACTTCACAAACAAGACGGTTAAGAAATAACTTTATGGACACAACATACGAAAAAGGGACATACAGAAGGCATTAAGAGAAGACAGAATAACAAAGTACTTACTAGCTGTTGAAAGAGTTTTGGTGCAAGGAAGTGGAATTAAGCTGTGGAAAACAAGAGAAATGGCAGAATTATGTATTTTAAGGTAAGAAAATGGGGAGAACGTAGGAAGGAGGGAAGGGAAAAGATAAGACTGTTTTGATAAGGCTTTTTGACAGCTGTTTTGTTTGTTCAAGAAGAACATACACCAATAAGTCCTTTTGCCATATGTTTTCTTTAACTTTTGAACCATTCTCTTCAGATCTGCTTTCTGATCCTCTTGAGACAAGAATAGCTTTACCAGTCTCATACTGGCTCTCAGCTAAAAGTTGTTGTAGGTGGTAGGAAGATCCTGTATTATCTACAGATAGAACTCAAAGCTGTTGAGAAATTGTTTTAAGGAGTCATTACTCTCCAATCATCCCAAATAATAAGCTGCGAATATTCCTGTCATACTTTACTTAAAAAGGAAAACAACATAAGCCTAATGGAAATAGCTACTGTAGGTCTCCCAGTACGTCTCTGGAGTACCAGTGTCCCTATTTCACTTCTGCTTGTCATGGGCACGTTCATATCCACCTTGATTCCACTCCTTAGACACTGGGTCTGTGCATCACTTACTCTTGCCTATTTTGATTTTCATTCTCTACAAGCATTTATGAGTTCTTCTAAGTGTTCTTCCTTGCCTGTTTGAGAGTTGCTCTTATATCAGAGGTTCAAATGTCCTCCAGTTTCTCTTCATCCAACCCAGAGCAGTGGCAAGATCTCTGTCTTTTCCTTCAGTTCTAGAAACTGTGTCTTTGTTCCCTGAAATCCTTTTTTGTTTGTTTGTTTGGTTTTTTTTTCTAATATATCTGGTATGAAACACAGGAGTATAGTTCATCTAGAAAATATAGCAGCAGTGAGTTGGAGGATGTTGAAAGATCCTTGTAACTTGACCTGTAACATTTATGCTCCGTAATTGTTCCTTTTATCCTCCATTTTTCTTCCCCTGGATTTCCAGTTGTTTGTTAATGCATATAGCACTTTGATAATTAGAGAGAAGCAAATGTAACGTGTGAAGTGTGGGATGTGTTCAGGAGGTGAGCATGTGTGCATAGACCTTCTATCCACAGTATCTCTTCAAGCGCAATATTTTCAGTTTGTGTATGGTTAGACTACCACCAGAGAACCACTCAGTCTTTCTCTGAAGACGCTGGAAGTTTGTTAGTTTTAGGCCATTTACATTTAACCCATTTTCCAAAGAGGTGTGTGCAAGCAGGAATACTGTTGCATTTATGCATTCTCTCTTGAGTTTTTTTTTTTTTTTTTGCTTAAGTCTATAGCAATTTGTCCTTGATTTATGTTTTTCTGTTATGCCAAAAAATAAAAGTCTCTTCCATATTTTCTTCTCTTTAAGATTTATCAACAACCTGGTAGTTGATAAACAAAAGTTTGTTGAGAACCTGTCCTGTCTTGTAAATAATTTTCCCCATCTTGCTTTCATATGAAGTGTTTCTGTCTTTCATATATTTTTTCATATTCTTATATATATGTTATATCAATGTTTATCTCAAAATTATGTTCTAAGAAGAGGGAAAAAGATCGTCTTCTGGTTTCAGTTTATTTCTGCTTGTATATCAAAAACTGCCTTAACAGTCCTCCCTACCCTGCCACATCATGAACATGTGCATGTTTCTTTCTCTGTTACAAAATCCAGGCCATTCTGGATCCATGACCTTCCAAGATACGTTTGCATTTTTCTGAACTTGTCACAGGCTTCTTATTCATTGTCGAAATGCAATTTGTTTGAATGGTTGTGATACATGAAGCAAATCCATCATTGTTCATATTATTATCAGGATCATCTCTGTGTGATCTGTGCATTGTGTTTGCCTTGACAATCATGGAAAAATGAAACATACTCTATGATTAATTCCAATCCTGTGATACCTTATTTTATACAATTTATTTTACATCCTTTCTTAGTAAATGGTTCTTGTCTGGTTGGTCTTTTAAAGCTGTTTCATATACTGTCGTTAATAGAACTTCATTCTATTTCTGTTGGTTTTTAGAGATTTATTTAGTAGAGTAAGTAGACTGTTTTAAGAAAGCATATACGAGTTTATACATGTCTTTGCTAGGTTTTGAGTATACTTTTTAACTTTATAGCATTTGTATTTTATTATGTGCAGATAACTGCAGCTGAATTTCTATTAGGTTTTCCCTACACAAAATAAAATGGTCCTAATTTCTCTGATTTGTCTATGGACTAGTTCAACCAGCATTTCTCTTTCTAACTTTCTCTTTTTCTGCTGTTGTCAGTCATGAAATATGTGTAACAGTCTTGCACTGGATCCTAAATAATGTCAGACTTTTAATAGTGGTAAGAAATTGACTGAATTTTATTACTGCATAGATATTCAGAATTTTGCTATAAAAATTCATTTAAACATTATTTTCCTATCAAATGTTTATCTTCCACAATTGCTACATGCTTTGTACCAAATATACATCTCCAAAGAAATAACATATTAAATATATATGTAGTGTGTATATTTGTGTATTTCTGGAAATACATTAATTTCCCAGGAGTAATATGAAATTCTGTGGCAGACATTGCACAGGAAGTAGAAATACAGGCTTTACTTGAATGTATTTAGATTTTGACAGTTTTCACAGCTCGTGGTAAAAGATTTTATCAACCTTCCTTCAATTTCATGAAAATTCTACATAGGAACTATAGTACAGAATTATTTTAGCTTACAAAATATGAATCTAAATTATTTTAAACTTGTACTGATTCAGAAGAGTTGGGATTACTATTTCATTAAAGCGCCTGCCTTGTACATAAGGCAGCACTGTATGTACTTGTTAGCACTGAGGTCCTTCCACAAGCTGAAGTGACTGATGTGATCCATCCAAAGTATTTATTCTGTATTTTACAAACCTGATATTGGTGTAAACTCAGTGAAAGCTCAAGAGCAAGTAGCTACTTGCTAGAATATGTTCCCTTCCTCAGATTTTTTTCTCAAAATAGCTTTATAAAAAATTCAAAAGTAGCATTTTTTAAGGCGGGCAATTTTTTTTAATCAGAATTTTTTGGTGAAGAGGTTACATCTAGACCAGTAGTTTTGTGCTGGTGCAGCTGCTGTAGGACAGTCATAATGAAATAGAAAACATGTCTTTCATGCCTTGGATTACAGTTTTTTTCTGAGTAAATAGAACAAATGAAGTTGCCTTTTTTTTTTTTTTTTTTTTTTA
This sequence comes from Cnemophilus loriae, assembly GCA_013397755.1. Lineage (NCBI taxonomy): Eukaryota > Metazoa > Chordata > Aves > Passeriformes > Corvidae > Cnemophilus > Cnemophilus loriae. Next base: position 16,218 of record VZTF01007438.1, read on the forward strand.
AATTGAGTTACTTTACTTTAGAGCGTTAAACCAAAGGATAATCTTCTTGCACAGGATCGAGGAGATGAATTCACTTACACTGGGAGTGGAGGTAGAGATCTTTCTGGAAATAAAAGAATTGGAGAACATTCATTTGATCAGACATTAACACATATGAATAGGTAAGTTTTGAAGATAAAATTTAAAAGTATTCCAAAACAAAGAGTTGGGTTTTAGTGCTTTAATTTAAAACTAACATTTTGCTCTATTTTTTCACTTCTGTATGTGCTGTGTTCATAAATGGCAATGCCTCTTGCGAGAGGCATTTTATCAAGCATTATGTTTTGTTGCTTTAAAGGAACATGCACCTCAGTGAACTGCATTGCTGTATTGCTGCTGCAGCTCACAGCCGTGCCTGTGGTTGAAATTGTTCTACAGTCACCCTCAGAGGACTCTGTTTTAATTAAATGAGAAGTTTGTCAAAACTCTTGAGCAGAATTTTTCTAATTCTGGGTGTTTCTTTTTTTAAGTTTCTTCTCCAGTGGGTAAATCAGTTTTAAATTTAAGTAGGAAGAAAGCATGTTCATTTTCCCATGATAAAAGAAATATTTTCTATTTTGCTAGCCCTTTCTTCCATCATATTTTTCTATGAAAAGCAAGGAGTTAGGGTGCTGCTTTATCAAAACAGGTGCTTGAAAGAGAACATGTATCCAGAGGAAGAATTAGACATCTTCCTGAAGTGTTTTTCCATCCTCCAAAAGCCAACCTGAACAAAGAGTACTCCATCCTTTTCTATTTCTAAGACCATAATCTATTACACGAATGACCTCTGAACACCTGTGGGATGCTGAGAGTCACTGAGAACTTTTGTTTGCCAGGTCTGCGTTTAGATATATTCTGCTCTCAGACAGGCTGGAGAGGGATTCTTTCAAGCTGTCTAGAGGAGAAAGAGAAGCCTGACTTGGCTGCTGAGAAAGGGAGGGGGAAGGGGCATGTGATGTGAAAATGAACAAAGAACAAGGAGGGAAGAAAGATGGAAGTAGGTTTAAGCAGTAGCTTTACAAGCATATTTAGTGAATAGAACACAGTTGTTTTGGGACACAGAATTAAAAGCTGGACCCCTTAGTGTCAGCATTTCTCTGCTCTTAGCAAATGAGAAATCTGCAGGCAAAACTACTTAGCTTTGAAGGCATTAGAGCACATGGAGTAATAACGTGCTCTCATTTACTGAGCTTGATACAAGTTCTTAAGCACTTTGATTCAGAAGATTCTGATGATTCCGTGTAGTTGAATCTGTATAAGTTTTGCTTGTCCGGATAGTTTTACAAGTTTTGTTTTTATATGAGAAACATTTTTAATGTTGGCATAGTATGCGTCTTGTACTGTTCTCTACAATGTGGGTTCTATACTTGTACCATGTCTGTTTATAACCCATTTTATTTCTTCTGTTTTGAGATCCATCATTTGTGTTGTGGCTGATTCTGAAGGGGTTTCAATCCCTTCAAGTCAGGCTGTGGTAGTAGAAATACTGTTTCTTATGAAGCAATACTGTTTCTTATGGCAGCTTGGCCATACTGTCTTGCTTCAGGTTTCTAGAAGAGGGTGTTAATGGGTAAAGGAGCTTGCTTGCGCTTTAATTAGCTACTAGGATTCTGAGTCCTTCTCTGAGGTATTTTATGTATCATGTGAAAGTGGTATGGTACTTAGAGTTTTTTAAATGGTTATTATGTACTTTTTTCTCTATATGTTTTTCATCATATTCGTTACTTTGGTGTACACACTTAAAAAGCCTTGAAGTCTACTGATGGAGGATAGCAGTAGGGAAAGTTTGCCTTTTGTTATAATTTCAATTTCCTCAATTCTTTTTAGGAAGGGATTATTTTTAAAAATGAAGACTATTAAGTCTAAAAGGATTGGTTTGTTTTATCTAGCAATTTCAGATGAGCTTTCCTCTGAAACCTAGACAACATATTTATTGTTCCCATCTTTTTTTTCTTACCATGCATTGTAGCATGGATCTCATTTCTTCCATCAATTCTGCTAAAAAACACTGGAAAGGTCTGTGCTGCTTGATAAAGCAAAGTTAGACAAGAGAAATACGTGGGACTCAATTACGTTAACTCTCAAAACTCTGTTGGGTGAAGCAGTCTAGCTTATGAAGAATTTAAATGTCTTTGTAGGGCATTGGCTCTTAACTGTGATGCCCCACTGGATGACAAAAATGGAGCAGAGTCAAAGAACTGGAGAGCTGGTAAACCAGTTAGAGTAGTGCGCAGTTCAAAAGGACGGCGGATCAGCAAATATGCCCCAGAGGAAGGCAACAGATATGATGGCATTTACAAGGTATTCTGATCTGTACGACATAAAATTTCTCTTTAATTTTGTTTTAAAAAGCTTCATATGTATTAGTCTGCAAATTCTTCATTATTACTTGAAATAAATAGTTCTTTTTTCTTCACTATAGCTTTTTAGCTTTAGTTTATTCTGCAAAGTGAAACAAAATGAAATTATTCAGAGCAGTGATAATAGAACATAATCTGTAATGGGATATATAAGATTGAATATGTAAGTTGCTTTGCATGTGCTTATTGAGTTAAATTCATCCCCGAAATCAGATTATTTCGTTATTTCTTCAGTCCTTCCAACTGTATCCTAGCCTTTTGTTTGTTTAAAGACTTCTTAGTTTCTGAAACAAAGAAGTCTGCCTTTTAAGAGCACTGTATTTCTAAGAAACACAAAAATTTCACAGCTGAAGGAAGAACTGTATATAATAATAATAATAATGTATAAATCAGTCTTCTCATTTCTTCTTTAACAATTAAAGTATGACGATGTGCATGTGTTTGGCTTGTAGTAACATAATGGCGGTAATTTTGTGTTGTTCTTTAGGTGGTGAAATATTGGCCAGAAATTGGAAAATGTGGATTTTTAGTTTGGCGCTATCTCCTGAGGAGAGACGATGTTGAGCCTGCACCTTGGACTTCAGAAGGAATGGAGCGGTCAAAGAAGCTGGGTCTAAGCGTACAGGTTGGTATCAGGACTCAGACAGCTGTGTTTATTCTTAGTTCCTGTAAACAAGTTCCAGAGAAAGAAATCAGTTAAATTAAAGCTCCCTTTTTTCCTTGTACTTCACTGTGGCAGCTTTTAATACTAAAAACCACTACAGATTATATGCAAATTGAAAAAATCCTGTAATAGTGACACATCAGAAGGAGCTGCAAATGAAGCTTTCTGCCCTAGCAGTAAATTGGCTTGCCTATACGGATTGGAAAATCAGAATTTGTGTCCAGTTTTGTGATTCTTAGGCTGGAAATAATTTTTCTACAGGTGACTAGAGTCTGTCTGAGAAACCAGAACAACTGTGCATTTTTGTGTATTTTTCTCTTCATGTGAATGAGAAGTTTGTGTACACCATGTATTTTAGGCACAGAAATAGGCTGACCCATGAAAACTTTGGCATTGCAGAATCCATGAAAGATGGAAAGATGGAAGGAATTACCATCTATGCTTGGCAAGGCAGTGGTATATTTTACAGCCTACCATCGTCTGCCTGACTTGTATAGTTTGTAAGCACACAGGTACAGATACACTGTTTAATACAGCTGAGTATGGGTTAGATTCTTCAACTTGACTATGCTTTCTTAATGATAGGTACTAATTTAAATGTTTTCACCAGCAAATAGGATTTTAAAATTATTTTGTAATTATTTTACTGTGTAGTCATAGGGATCTAAAGTCTTTCAGAAGTTAATCCTTTTGGTGTTTGGTTATTCCTGTATGGCAGTGATTTTTATTTTAAATCTGTTCTTTTTAATTTTAGTATCCAGAAGGTTATTTGGAAGCCATGGCTAGTAAGGAGAAGAAAGATAAGGTTAAAAAGCAAACTGTGAAACAGGAGCCAACCAGCCAAAGTAACGGAAACCAGAAAAGGACAATTGATGATGGTATTTCTTTTTTACTTTTCTAGCATTTGTCAGCAAAGTCTGTCATGTTGTTATTTCTAAGCCATGAAATCTTTGTGGAAATGTGAAGTTGTTTGGAATACTAATATAAATTGATAAGCACATGCTCTTTAATTAAGTAGTAGTGTAGGGGTCTTAATCCTTTTTACTGCTTCTGCTGTGTTTTTTGCTCTTAAACTCTGCAAAAAAATGAACATTTTGTGTGACTGTGTGCTGCAATCCAAAACAATGCTGAACAGTATGAGTTGGAGTAGGAATTTACTTACTGAATTTCATTAATGTAATCCATATTAATCCATGTTTTCTTCTAGAAGCAGTTTTGTCTTTCCCTTCTATTAGTTCAGACTAACACTGTTGTTACTGTGTCTGATGGTCGCCATCTCAAGCAGGTACAGAGGAACCTACAAGTACACCCAAAGCCATGAGGATGGGAGATGGAGGGAAAGGAGAAGCTTTCCAACTGACCCAAGAGCAGCAATGGCTGATTAGAGAAGACTGCATGAACCAGAAGCTGTGGGATGAAGTACTTGCTTCTCTTAAGGAAGGACCAGTATGTTTGTTGCATGCATAATTTTTAGCATTTGCATTTTCTTTATATTATTAGGAGAAATCTTAAGTCCTTCTTAAAACCTCATTTTCTTGTTGAACTTTTGCTAAATATAGACTGTCTAGCATTATTTTTAATTGTAAGACTTATATTTCAAGAAAATAAACCTTACTTGTGCAATTTGCTCTTGAGGGATGGGTTAGTGCCTCTACAATAGAGATCTTTCCTTGCTCAAAACCCATCTTGAAGTTAAAAGTGGATTTTTATTTATTTTCATTTTTGAAGAGAGCATGTTTTCTCTGATATAATAAATGTATTTTTATGCTGTGCTAATGTCAGAAATCAGATATGAAGGAAGATGGTTTTAGTCACTACGTTTTGTTTATACAGAAAATACTTTTATGACAGGTTCCCCAGAGATATATGCCCCATCTCTCGAAGTGTTCAAGGCCAGGCTGGATGGGGCCCTGAGCAACCTGGTCTAGTGGAGGATTCCCTGCCCATGGCATGGGGGTTGAAATAGGTGTTGTTTAAGGTCCCTTCCAACCCAAACCATTCTCTGATTATATAATTCTTTGATTTGTAAAAGAGCACGGAAATTAAGCCATTAAGACCTGCTTCCTGATTACTTTTAGAAAGCTGTACTCAGAGATATGAAGGACTTAAGAACTTCTGAAAGTACAACATCTTTATGTATGGTGGCACTTATGAGAACTGTAACAGAGTTTGTCTCTTTTATTCCTTTGCTCTACATTAGAATTTTCTGAAGAAACTGGAACAATCCTTTATGTGTGTCTGCTGCCAGGAGTTGGTTTACCAGCCAGTGACAACAGAGTGCCTCCACAACGTCTGTAAAGTAAGAATAAACTGCCTTGCTCTGGGCTGTTTTCTTGGCTCTGAGACACCAGTCACCAAAGCCATATGCATTTTAGAAAGACAGTAATAATTGCATAATATTCTGAGCAAAAACAGGCAACAAGTTTCCATTCAGTGTTTGCTGTGTAAACACCTTAATTTTGTGTAATAAAGAGTGGAAGTATGTTTTGTGTAGTTCCTGATAGACATAATGAGTGAGGTTTACCACTGTTGTCATGCCTTTGTGATCAGTGGAGGTGCACTAGGAATTGGTTAGGTCCACAGGTTAGGTTTTGGCACAATATCAATGATTTAATTTTACATAGTTAAGAAATAAAACCAGATTTTATAATTTTATAACTCTCTATTCAGAGTTGTGAAAGGGTGGAGGGTAAATACCCTAGAAAATTATTTGGGCTCATTCAGAGAAAGTTATGTTACCTAGTTATTCTTGGCATTGTTCATGTTTGGTAGGAAGGCCATAGAAGTCAGTGCGTTACTCATGTGTCTTAAAATCTTGGTCAGTTGGATATAATGAAAGGAGCTTGTAATCAAATCTGGACTAAAGTTAATTTTGTAGCACTGTTGTGTACAGAATCATGCACTGAACTGTGCATATTTGAATGGTGCCTGCCATACCTAGTATTTCTGCCTGAGACCCTAAAAGGACTCAAACGTATCATCCTAGTACAGTATTCGATTATGCAAGGTTGCTGTTCAAGAAGACACCACTCTATAAAAATCAGGGCATTGTTATGTGTGGCCTGCACACTTAGAACGATTATGTCTCCTTGAAAAACATAAGAAATATTATGAAGGAGTTAATATTTAGAATTGTGGAAATTGGAAGACCATGGAAAAAGAAAGAGAAAGCTGAATGGCAACAAACCCAGAAAGCACAGTATTTGAAGATGTCAGTAAATATTTGAAAATACAGTTTAACATCCAGTTAAAGTTGTAAGGAGTAGTTTGATAGTAAGCGGCTGTTGCTGTTTGGACACAGATCTCACTGACAAATCTATGATTCTCATCAGTCTGCAGTAACATAGTAAGGATGACAGCACAGATGCTAATGTGTTAGATTGTATTATCCTACATATATCTGTAAGGCTAAACTGAATCTGTTCTGATGAGGTAGAGGGAGATTGTTACATAAACAGTATACGTGGTATATTCACCTTCCTCTTGAAATGAAGGTCTGGAAAACTACAGCAATCTGTGAAGCTATAAGGAAGCTGAAGATTGGCTGTGACTTACAGGAAGGCATTAGTGGAAATGAAAGAGAAACCTCCGTAGTGATTTAATTCCTCCCAAGCACAGTGTTTTGCATCTCAGCACAGAGAAGAGTTCCTTTGCTAGGACGTTTTGGTCACAAGGAGAGTCAGGCTCCAGAGGGCTTGGCAAAGACTTCCTTTTTTCTGGCAGTACAGCAGATTGTGCCTTAGTTTTACAGTGATTCCTTACTTATTGCTGGTTAAGCTGACGGTCTAAAGCAGAGTTGTCTCAATTTCCTTCTCTGTGTTTGTGTGTCCTAGAGTTGTTTACAGCGCTCCTTCAGAGCCGAGGTGTTCACCTGCCCTGCCTGCCGCTATGACCTGGGGAAGGGCTACACCATGGCTCCCAACAAGGTCCTGCAGACACTACTGGACCAGTTCTTTCCAGGCTACAGTAAAGGACGATGATGTGCTCACACCCTTCCGTACTTCTCCCAGTGACTTTATAGACAGTAAAGGGGAATAAACGCGAGAAATTCAGCAGTGGACCAGCCAGCTTGATGGGACTCAATATGTTGTCACATTTTGAAGCAGCTAGCCCTCTTCCCCTCATAGCCATTTCTTGGTGTTGTGAGAACTCTAATTCTCAGCTGTCTTTTAACATCAAGGGTAGTTTTGGCCAGTTAACAAATAGTTTTTAAAGAAGAAAAAAAAGAAAGAAAAAAAAAGAAAAAAAGAAAAAGAAAAAAAGAAAAAGAAAAAGAAAAAGAAAAGCCTCAGCTCTTACTGGCCTAGCTGATGCATAATTTATGATTTGTTTTTTTGTAACTACCTCAGGACAGAGGAAAGTAAATTGTGTCAAACAATGAAACAATGTTGGGGATGAAAAAAACTTAGTGATGTTTTTAGCTACACACTGCCTCCTGAATATTAGTTGTGCCTGGTCCATGTGGTTTGATTTACAAAAACAAAAAGAACCCAATAACAAAACCCAAACCAAAAGAAAAACCCACAAAAAACCAGGAAAAAGAAACAGATTCAGCACTTAAGCCATTTGGATTAAACAGCAAATTCTGTGGTGTGCATAATCCCTTTTTTGTCTTTTTCTTCTATTATGCTGTATTTTTTTGCAAGAACAGGCTGATTTTTAGTCTATTTTTGTGAGCTTCATTGTGCTTTTCTTGTATCTTATGCAAGTTGACTACTAATGACTAATGAGAACAATATGAATGCATTGTTGCTGCATTAGTGTAAAGTGATCTGTGTTTTTTGCACTTAAAGAGGGTATTCAAGACACTCTAGTTGTGTAAAAAATAGTTCATATAAAAAAATCCACTTCTGTATTAGTTAAACTGTATGCTTTTAGTAGGTCTTGTATCAGTGGCAATACATCTACACAGCATTAAAGGCAGTGCTAGCTTGGAGAGGGTTCAAATCGCTTCATATTGTGATCTGAAATTTTATATACAATATATCCCCCCCCCAAATATACCTTATTAAATATTTTATGATTCAGAAAATTTGCTGGTTTTGTTTTTACTATTATCCACTTAATTAAGGCATAAGATTTTTACAGAATTTATTTTTCAGATTACTAAGTGCTTTGGCCTTATTTTTCAGGTGTGAGCCTTTATATTCTTTAACTCATTTCTCAATGAAAAGAACACTTAATTTAGAAAAATGCCAAACAACTCCAAACCGAGATCCAGTGATGACACTGATGCCCATGGACTCTCTCACAGCCTGTAGCAATGCTCTGTTCATATGCCAGAGTGGGAGGGAGCCCTGCCTGTCCCATTGGGTTGTTGGCACAGCTGGGAGCTGTGGGATTCCTGCACGGTGCTTGGTCAGGTGGGTGAGTCAGATTCCCTCTGTAGGCACTGAGGTTGCAGTGACATTCTGGAGCCCACAGTGCCACAGGTGGCTCAGTATTTTCTGGAGAGAACAGATGTGATTTTTCCTCTGTAACAGTCATCACATCTATGTGGAAAGCTCATAAGACTTGTGGCTTTCTACCTTCTAGCTGAGTGCTGTAAAATATTTTAATGCTTTGTTTTCCATTGGATAATTTTACCAATTAATTCACAAGATAAATTCTGTCAGTTTGAGGTCAACAGTGGGAAGTTACCTGCTTTATACAAAAATGTGTAAACTAATTTTTAATTTTTTCAGTGACATAATCAAGCAACATGAACCTGCTTTAAGAAATATTTAAGTAGCTTGTCAAGACTGGGGAATTAGATTGGCAGCACAGACTATCCTTTCCTAACATTACAAGTCTGCAGTGGGTTTTCATGATTTTTTACATCCTTAGTACTGTATCAATAGCTACTGAAAGACACCCTTTTCAGTAGTGAATTCTAGAGTAAAAAAATCTTGATTTTCTTCACTGTGTATTGAGGTGATTTAGGATGTAGGTGCAGCTTTTCACATAAAAACTGGTATCTGGCCTGACTTTCCTTTGATGAAAGCCATTCTCATCTGCTATCATCTGTAGTCTCTTTGTGTAAAGTCCCCCACTGAAGTCATAAGGTAGGTGGTGAAAAAGTTTCAGTCCCAAAACTTTCACTGTAAAAGACACAAAAGTTACGGTACTTAAAATATTGCTGTGAACACCAGCCTCATTTGTGTCACTTCAGAGAGAGTTCCCAGGCTGAGTGTGCATGTAGATCTTCAGGAAGAGGTTGAGGAGGGGTTGTAAGGTGCAAATCAGTGTGGTCCTTGCTGTGGTCTCGGTGTTGCCCCAGTGCCTGTTTCCTAATTCACCAAAACTGTGCTTTGTGTGGCTGAATGAGTCGGTCCCTTCAGGGGTGCTCATGTACATCAAACACAGACAGCTCTGCACAGACCTGGGCAGGTTTCTTTCAAAGGTGGTCGTAGCACAGAGGTCTGACTGCAACTAGTGAGAGGATTGGTTTTATGTTAATTTGATTTGGAACATACTGGAAAAGGCTCCTGTTTAAGGTCTGAGTTCTGGCCACAGAATGATTTAATGCAGCACTGTGTGTTGCAGGAGGGCTCTGGTCTCAGTGCTGTTGGTGCTCTTGGAGGGCCACAGCTTAAGCTGTGAATCAGGTTTTACACAAGCTGTAGATAAAGTAGGGCAAACTGAGTGCTCTGTATAAAAAAATCACCAGAGTGAGACTTGAGAAACTGGAGGAAAAGAACATTTTTTTTACCCAAGATTTAAGTAATACTAAGCAGTTCACAGTGGTCTTTTATGCCTTCTCCAGAGTAAGAGAGGATTAGATGGAACTACTAAGAAAAAATGATGTGATATAGAACAAGATTAAGTTTGTTACTGCTTGGTAAAATGGATCATTCTGGCTTATTAAAAAAATAAGATATTTATTTAAATATTCATCTCTGACAGTATTTTCCTTTGTGTAGAAGTTTATTGCTGCTGTGGCAATTGTCACAAATCAGAACTTAAGCTTCATAATTTCATACTGCTCTGCTGGACAACCCCAGCTGAAAAGTTGAAATCCAAAACATGAGAACACTTAAAATTCTGACCAATTTTATTAGACTACTAACACTGATAGGTAAAAAAATCAGTATGAAATATTAACACTAGCAATGCTAGTTAGTGGTAATATGTGAAGTAAATTTAAAAATCTACTTCATTTTTTTACAAAATATAAACAATTACTCCCGCAGTTAATATTTATTAGTATTGCCTTACATATCTGCATCCTTTCTACTTTTTAAACTGTATCTTCCGTGCCACTTTGCAAATGGGGTGTTAATTGTTAAAACTTTAGCACAAAACAGACAAAATAATGAATCAAGGCAACTTCCAACATCAACTGCTGTGGAACAATCACATTTTGTTTACACCTAACATACTGATTGTATTTACATTTTAACTGAGCAGTGGTTCAATTAACAAACGTGATTATTCAATATATACACAGTATAAATATCCCCAGGAAATCAGGAAAGGGCCATCCTGATGGAGTCAAAAATGCAGGCAGCTGGAAGCAGTCTTAGGAAGATGCTCTCTTCTGTTCAGAAAATGGAGATTCATAGGCTTCCATTGGTGGGCAGGTACAAACCAGATGTTGATCTCCATATATGTCATCAATGCGAGCAATTGTGGGCCAAAACTTGCTTTCAGGCTTCAGAAATGGCTAAGAGAGATAAAAGAACCCAAGCATCTTAATTTTTCTACCAAGTAAAGCTACAAAATTAGAATAGACAGTAGAAGCTTGAAGAATTATGAGTGCTGTGAAAGTGTATTTTTTAAGTGAAGTCATCCTTCAAATTTATTTGCAGTCCCTGAAAGTTAACAAGCATATATAATAGAGGTGACAGTCAAAAGAATGTTTAGATTTTCAAAAAAGTGTAGTCATGTCCTCTAACACATACTTGCAAACAAGCAGTTTGCACAAGATGAAAGAAAACTTTATTATCATTTGAACAACTGGCTTTCAGATAGAAATACAAAAAAAAGAGGAGGACACTGCTGGGCTGTTCAATATAGTTACAATATAATACTTTAAGGAAAGTGGAAAACTTCACAGGTGTAGTTGAATTCTTACTATTTGAAACAGTACATATCACTAAAATACTTGCAATTGAGTTTCAGAGCAGAAAGGTTGGTTACATGTACATTTAGCTGCTATGACTGTGGAAGCAATTAAGAAGTCTGATATCAGAGTCCAGCTCCAATCTGACCTTTATTTGTAGCAGGTCCACATTGGTGTTGCTTTCCCCATGCTGACCATGGGGCATCTGGTCACAGCCTTATGCAAGTTCTTTTGAGCAAAGCTTTGAATGTCAGCATATGGGACTCTGTTTTGGGAGCCCTTGGTGCCAGTATGTCAGAACTGAACAGGCTGTTTCCAATAGGAATGAATATTCAATGTTGAAGTGCTAGGATTCAGAAAGCCAAGCCTGCATGTATGGGTAGAGACTTTTTTTTCTGAGATCTTCTTTCCTTGTCTTTAAAAGCTAAACTAGTGAAACTGCGGTAGGGCTCACACACATAAAAACTGAGCAACAATAAAATGGCTCTGAAGTTTTCATTCTTACCACATTACTTCATCTCCAACTGACTAAGAAATTACAAAACGCAAAGCATATTTATGTATTACCACACCACAAAGTTCCCATTATGTACTCACCAGTGGGAATGCTGCCACTTCTCTGGAGTAGGGACGATCCCACTTGGAAGAAGTGACACAGTTCAGAGTATGTGGTGACATCTACAAGAAAGAAGACATGTTTAGGACATGAAATTACTGAATTCAGTTGAAAACATCAGTGTGAAGCCTTCTTCAAGTTCACATTACCACATATAAATAATTACTGTCTAGAGAACACTGTTTATCTGGGGGAAAAAAAGTCAGATTAAACAAGGAGGCAAGTCAGTATTTGGATTTTTTTTCAGTTTGCCTAAAGATGCTACCCAAGGCTTGAATATGCTTTTGGCTTTTCACTAAATTTAAAAGTCAGTACAGCATTAAAAGAGTTGAACAGAACTTGAGCTGATACCAGTTCTGTTCTGCCATTGCTAAAATAATTAATTCAATCTTTATTTTACTGTTAATGTTAGGGTCATTCCACTTTCTGTCTTAAGCCAGCGAAATAAGTGTCTCTCCTTCGTTACTTTGAGATGGCTTTGAAATATAGATTAAGTGCTTGTGGAAATAACTTTCTCTGCTCTGTCAGCAAAGGCCTGACTTCTCATGTGAAAAAGTCAAAACTCAAATTTTGAAGGAGGTTTCTCAAAGAAGTCTTGTGTTGACTGTTGCACACCGTTCCTTTTGAGAGTACTGGAAGACCAGGAAGTGGGGTTTTGCAGTCTCAGGGTTTAAGCTGATGCTGGTACCTTGCTCTACATGTCATCTTACCTTTAGTGGGTTTATCTGGGGGTCCATCCTGCCCTCCTCTATTTCAGCAATTTCCTGCCGAATACTGATCATTGCATCACAAAATCTGTCCAGCTCTGCTTTGTCTTCAGACTCTGTTGGTTCAATCATAAGTGTGCCTGCCACTGGCCAGGACATGGTTGGAGCATGAAAACCTGGTAACAATAGCAGAAATCAGTCACTGACAATAGGGTATGAAATAATACACGCATTAGCTATTAGCAGATTCACAAATTCAGCTCTTTCTATACAATAATCTTTACAGGTTTGAACTCATTGGTAGTGTTGGCACTATACTTTAGAGGTAAGACAGACTTTTCAAGTATCTTTGTTCTGAGCACTGAAGGGTAAAATCACTGTACTATTTACAATAGAGTTACACACTGATTTAAGGAAACAGTTTATTAAGAAGGAACTTTAATATACTTATCTGTGTAACTCACCTCTCTACCTACTCAAAAGTCTCTTTAAAGTCGTGCATGATATTTAAAGCCCACTTACAAAGAGCAGGAGGGGTGGGGTTTTTTAGTATCACAATTAAGCTTTGGATTATTTCACTGAAGAGGTATTTATTACTGGTTAGGGTTTTAACAGCTTTCATGCATATTCATTAGAAGCACAGTTCTATAGTATCAAGTAGTTCATTGGGTCCTCTTGTCTGGCAGCCAAAAGGCATCCACAATCAGATCCTTAAGAGCATATGTACAAAACTGCATAAACAGTATCAGGATGGAACTGTTCAAATCCTATTATCCTACTTAAAAAGTATTTCTTTTTTTTTTTTCTTTCCTATTTTGCTTTGTTTTGCTTTGTTGGAATCTTACTAAGCTTTTGGCTCCAACCTGCTTGCTCCAAATGGTTGAGAGTCATGTAATCAGTAATTTGATGGGGCAGTTTACAAAACTGTGAAGTAGCAGCAGAGTCAGAAATACCTACTATAACTCAGTCTATGCAAATATCTCTCCAAGCCCTTAAAGAATATGCGGAAGCCTGAAATGATTGTGACAGAGTCACCATCCATAAGCACAAAACTAGAATGTTTGTGTCTCCCTTTAGAAGAGATTTTGAAAATTTTCACTTGCACTGCTATTTTAAAGAACAGACATTTGACTTACCATAATCCTGAAGCCTCTTAGCAAGATCTACAGCTTCAATGTTTGCTGTTTTTTTGAAAGGTCTTGTATCCAAAATGAATTCGTGGGCTACATAACCTGTAAGTGAAAAAGTGAACACTAGGTTTACTTAGTAGGAGAACAATGCAATTTACTGAGCTGTTTATTCTGATTGGTTTTGTGGAGAACATGGCAAAAAGACAAACTCAAAAACATCCACTTGGGCAAAACCTCAAATCTGAGATTACTAGGTAAGAGATAAACAACTCAGTTTTTGAAGACTGGCCCTTTGAATCCCACGTCACATTAAGAAGAGGCTTCATTTACAAAATCAGAACTAGGAATGCGTGGTCAAAGTAGCTCCTACAATTTACAAGTTCTCTGAAAAAATAATTGGATTTGTCAATGGCCCAACACCATTTGGGTCTTAGGCTATCTTAAATTAATCAAGATAATCAGTTTTATCTTATGCCAGAGCAAAGCTCAAATCTAGTGTTAGGGAGAGGCTAAAGACAAAAGTTATCTGTATTTATATCCATGGTTCTGAAGAACCTTGTTCCATTACATTGTTACATCCTTCAAAGTTTGCAATTTTCATTCACTTCTATTAAAGTACAACTTGCAAGTTTAACCAAGGTGTACGCCATTAAATTTAAAACATATGTTTTAAAGATAATATATATTGTACACAGGTGTTCTTCGATGCTGTTCAGCTTAAACAAGCAAAATAAATTCTCTGATAATTACTCTACTATCACAATAATTTTTTCATCTCTTCTTCATTACTTCTGTCCTGTTGCAAGACTGGAGAGCCAAAACAGGGAACCAGAATGTAGCTAAAATATCATGCATTGCCAAGGGAATTCCATCTCATCTCACAAAAGTGAACAAGAAGCAGAAATGAGGGAAACTTGGTGGGATTTTTTTTCATTTTTTTTTTTACTTCAAGGGGAAGTACAGGTCCAAAAATTACTTTCAGTTCTTAAATTGCTGCATCATTGGTTATGGAGATTTGGAAGTCTCAGCGTGGTTGCTTTTTCTTTCTCTAATGTTCATTAATCTGCCATTACATTTCAAGGAGAACAGTCTAATGGTTTACTCTATCTTTTGGCATCATTTTTTCTAATTACGAACAGATATTACTTTTCTTCTACTTCCAAGTATCTCAGTTTCATTGCAATACATCCATAGAACGGTGGCAGGTTATTTCTCTCCTTGTGAACAACATCAAGAGAAGTTTGAAATGC
>VZTF01007438.1:31041-66422 GCA_013397755.1 Cnemophilus loriae
ACATAGCATTAAAAAAAAAAAAAAGAACCATATTGCAAGCCAACTTCTGCATGAGGCAAAAAAATGTCAGCTTGGTAGAAGAAATAAAAAAGCCTAATACTTGCCTCTTGCTCCTCTGAAAAGGATTTTGTAGTGCTTCTCTAACCTCTTTGCCATGTAATTTGCGTTTAGTATAGCAATCTCAGAAGCATGCTTCAGACCCTTTGCTCCCATTGTCTGAAAGAAAAATAACATGAAGAAACAGGTCTAAAACAGGTCCAAAGCCAGCGAAGTGTGCTCCTGCACTGGCAAGCATGACAGAGAGCAGCACCTCGATGCACCTGTCTAGTTCTAAGGCAGTCACTCTGCTGTTAACACTTTTCCACGCGACACTCTCGGAGAAGCACTGGATATTGACTGAGGGCACCTTTGGTGTATGTAGCTTATGAGAGTGTCTACGGTGTAACAGGTTTAGCCTGAAGTCCACAAGTGAAAGACCCAAACCTTTCCTCAAACTGAGAAACTTTGAACTGAATAGAAAAAAGCGAGAACACAAAAAATGTCAGAAGGCACAGGCTGCCTGTCTCCATCCCACAGCAAGAGTGTCCAGAGAATTTTAGACGGGACATTGTAAATAGATGGCATTTTGCACTGTGAAGAAACAGCTCCCCTTAAAAATTTCTAATGGACTAAATATTCTGTCATGGGAACCAGCTTAGAGTCACAAGTGATTTTTACCCACAGCTGAAAAGCCAATATGGAAATTGCACCAGTTCATATTTGCTCATTTTGAATTCCGGGAGAGCTGGTTTTCCCAGCAGAGGAAGTTTCCATGGTTAGAGTATCAAACTGGCAACAAAGTACTCTGGATGACACTGGCCCTAGGTTCACTCTTCCTCAACTCTGTTACTGGAAGTGTTAAATGTAGCTCAGAGTCCACACCCTTCTATCAAACGGAATTTGAATCTACAATAATCTCTGTGGGCTAAATATTTCCATACATGTAACCAAATATTTACTGGTTTATCACTAAATTGCTAGGGATTAACAAATTACATAGATCACGATCAAGCTGTCTCACTTATAAAGCCAAAACTAGCTTCAGTTTTCAAACTCAGTAAAATCCTCTGGAATTCAGGATATTGTAAAGTTGAATATTACATAGATGTCAAGTACAACAATACTGAATCATACAGTTAAAAATACTCTTGAGGGAACAGTAATTACCAAGCAGCTTTTAAACATGAAAACTTCAATGTCAGAAAGTGGAAGCCTGACTGCAGCTTTCTGCCTGGTGTCCACTTATCTCAAGACCTATTACAGACAAGAGGTGGAAGGGTTAGATACAGCAGTTGTCCTGATATCCCTTCTCATGGCAACACTGTCCTACTATAAAACAAGTAAGCTTGATGGATGTAAATAACCTATGACTCTACCGTAGTCACTTCATTTCACTGCATTTCAGTCTGTGCAAACATCTTACAGTGAGTTGCTCTTAAACCTGTTCATGTGGTTCCAGTGGTCACTGGACTTGCAAGGAAACAGAACCTCAGCTGATACTCCTTATAAAAGTCTACACACCTTGATATACACCCAGGAAATTGGCAATATAGCACTGGAACCCCAAGGTGCAGCACTGACAGTACCCAAAGGACATGCATCCTTATCCGGCTGTATTTTGATCACAGGGTGGGTAGGCAAGTAGGGAGCCAAATGTTTCTTCCTAAAACAAAAACATTGATTTTAGCACTTAAATGTGTGTTCCTGTGTTACCATATCCGGACAGTTTCAGCAGTAGTTTCCCTTCACCTTGCTTCCAAACACAGCCCTCTAGGAAGTCTGATCTATGCCTTCTTTGAAAGAAAGTTTACTACACAACTGGTGCCAGTGGAGGATGGCACTCAGTTTTCAATCTATCACAAGATATTCATGGAGCTATCCAAATAAAAATCACCTTCTTTAAACAACTAAGATTATTTTCCTTTAATGAAATACAAATGCTCCATAGGATAGATACATGCAGCTCATGTACCACTTTTGTGTTCTGGACTACATGCAGTATTATCAGCCCCCAAAACCCACAAGTCGTCTCTTAGTCAGGAAACAGATTGCTGAGTGAGGTCTACCACACGCACTAAAAGGCCAGCGTGGAAGCCAGGGTTTGGGGATACAGGTGAGCAGCACCATTCCTGAGATCAGCACATGGCTGTGCTGGAGAAGGACAGATGCTTACAACCAACATAGCACCGCTCCCACCCACGACTCTGTACTGAAGAGCCAACCAGGATTCACTAAGGGATATACATATATATAATTTTTTTTTTTTAAGGCTAACATAGAGATACCCACACTCCAATTGGTCCCATTCCAGGTCCTCCTCCTCCATGGGGAATGCAAAAGGTTTTGTGAAGATTCAAGTGAGAGACATCAGAGCCATAATCTCCAGGACGGCACAGACCGACCTGTAAAGGGAATATTCTGCTTCAAAACATTCTTCGTATGCCATTTCAGACCTATTACTGAATGCAAGGAGAGCAGGTGGAAGAAGATGGTGTATGTTTTTATGTTTTTCTTTATCATGATGCATCATAAGCAAGAACTTGATGCAAATAATATTTTGTTTTAGGAATTCTTAATTATATCTGTAAATGTTTTTGATAAAGGTTAGGCAGACTAAGCCTATTTCAGTGAACAACTCATAAATCTTATGACGTTTCAGGGCAAAATCAAATAAAAGAGAATTACTTTCACCAGCTAATTTTTATTACTGTTCTTGGAAATCTCACATTCTCCCCCAAACACTGTGGCATCTTGCATGGAAGCTATGTTATGGTCTGAACTGAGTACTACTGTGCTATTTTTATTCCAAGGACAATTCCAGTAGCAATAAATCTGCCTAGATTTTGTACCTGAGCATTCATATTTGCTCCATCTAAGTAAACCTGGCCTCCATGTTTGTGAATGAGGTCACACACATCCCCAATCTCCTCTTCAAACACACCGTTGGTGGAAGGGTACGTGATCATGATAGCTGCCAAGTTCTCCTTGTGCTTGTCCACCTGGTGGCAGGGAGGGGAGAGGAAAAAAGGTCAGCGAGGCTCCTAAAGCTTCTCAAGATTTTGTAAAAAAAGTACAACTAAAGTCACAGTGTTTTACAGATGGGAAGCAAGTCTATCAGCAGATAGCCAAAGTCACTTGTAGTCAGCAAAGGATACTGGGTTCTTTCCTTTTCAGCCATGCCTATGGAAAAAGAGTGATTTCTGAATAAATCAGAATTTTAAATCAGGGAAGAAGGCAGGTATTGAAAGGTGTGTATATATATATATATATATATATGTGTGTGTGTGTGTGTGTGTATATACACACAGTAGTCACTTCTGGGACCTTCAGACAACCAAATGAAACATCTGGCCTTCAAGTTAATGTGTAATAATGACCATTCCCCCTACTTTCAGCAATAGAGTTCTACCACTACCATAAAAATTTGTTAAAATGTGGAAATGTGTCCTGCTAATCCCTTGCATTGCAAGATTCACCTGCAGCCAATATACTTTAAAAAAAGAGAAAAAAAGTAGTTGCCTAGCAACACCTTCCAGAGGTGGACTTAACTTTGCTAAAAGAAGGCTGAAATGCAGTTTCAAATGCTTCACATTCATGAACATGGCTTGTTCATTTCCAGTACTAGCTGTGGACCAAAAGGGTCTGCTATAAAAGAGTCTGCTGCGCAGAAAGACTCTTCGAGCAAGTCCTGCACCAAAGATCCTCAAATTAAAAGAAATCTCACAAGTGTCACATGGTTAGTGTCAGAGCGAGGGGAAAAAAAAAAAAAAGAAAAGAAAAAAAAAAAAGAAAAGAAAAAATAATTATTTATCCTTTCCAAGCACGTATTCACTATTATTGCTTCATTTTCTCTCGTAGAAAAATGTGATTCAGCTGCCAACACTATTACCTTCAGAGAAGAAGTGTTCCTTGAAAATCAAAGATAATTAAATACTCACCATTGCTTTTAAATGAGAAATATCAATGCTCCCATTTTTATCCACTTCAATTGGCTGAATCTTCATCCCTACCATTTGTGCACTTGCTGGATTAGTACCATGAGCAGATTTAGGAATAAGGCAAACCTTAGAAGGGAAAGAAAAACAGAGCCCAAAGTATAACTAGCTAAAAATATCTTAATGTTTTATGGTCCACACTCAGCTACAAATCATTATCAAAGTTTCAAAAAGAAATCCTGATGGCACCAGCAAATTGCCTTTTCTGCTGAATGATGCAACTTAATTTTTTAAGAAAATCTGCTCAGGGATCAGCATTTAAATACTCATTACCAAAGTTTCATTTGCTGCATAATCATATTTAGGGATGCAATTCCAGAATATTATTTCAGATACTCATATTCAGAATCTTTTTGCCTCACCCCACCTTTTTTTAAAGCACTAATTTCTTTTTACAGTTAACAGTCTCCATATGTACAATGACTTGAAAAGAAAAACTGTCTAATTCCAGATTTCCACTACAATTTCTTCTGGCTTCCAAAGCATTTTCTTCTATATTCTATTCAAAACAAAAATTTAGACCAAAATATTTTGGCTATAGCTAAGAAACTCAGAGCTACTTGCATGCTCTGCACAGTTAATTTTAAAAGAAAAAACAAAGAGAAGCAGTTCTACTTAAATAAATGTAGGCTCTTGTTAGTCATAGGAAAATGGTACATGTGTCAGGATACTTCCAGACATTTTCTAGGAATTCCACCCTTTCTAAAGACAGTAACTATTTCTCAAAAAAAAAAAAACCCACCAACCAAACTCATTAGCTTCTATTCAATAGAGCAATTGAAACATCTGTCTAATATGACTCTCTTGGAAATATTTAACTAAGTTTATAAAGTTATTCAAGCTTAGCTCCATTAAATAAGGGCACGGCACTTCATTTTCCTGAGAAACTGCATGATGGCTCACGGAAGTGCATCATCCACAGCGATGCTGAGACACATGCGAATTCCTTCGGAACACCGGAATCACGGGGATCCCAGCGCCAGTGCCAGGAAGCACTGTGCCACATCTGTAGCCATTTTATCTGCACAGCTGAAGTGTAAAGTGACTCCAGGTGGCCACCAAGGCTTGCTGGGCACAGACAGTGTTGATCACACAAAAAAGCAGAGAGAGGTGAGCTGTCAGCTCACGTTCATACCTTTTTCCCCACAAGAGGGCACCCAATCCAAAGAAGGCCAACCTCCCAAGGGGAACCTTGAGCTGCTGGTTCAATTACTTTCTCCAGCCCAGGAGAAAAGAGCACTTCAGTTGAAAGGTCAACATTTTGTGGGCTTTCTTATTTTCTTATTCCTTTTTACTCTTTCCCAAGAGGACCATGATTTTCCTGTAACATTTGAAATCTGTGAAGTGTGAGTAAAGTGCAAGCAGTCCCCAGGCTCTCCTGTGCAGTTCACCTCTGGGTATTTTCAGAGCACAGAAGGACCCTCAGACACTCAGACAAGTCCAAGGATCTTGCACAGAATAAGAGAAATGGCAGATGATACATAGACGAACAGAAGACAACTCTCCAAGCAACAGAATTTTAACCTGATTTCTATTCCCACTGAGTAAAACTACTCACAAAACAAAGTTTGTAACTGTAAAGAGTGGTTGCCTTCTAATAAGTTTTATGTGATCTGGATGCAACAAAGAAACAAAGAAGAAGAAGACAACACTCACATTCAATTTTAGGTAGTTTCCTCACACAGAGGCTATAGTTCCCAGGAGGCCAGGACAGCAATCCTTCCATTTTGAGAAGGCAAATGAGACCCAAAGCCGAGGATAAAATCAGGTTCAAAGGATATGGATGTTATTGCACTAAGGACTTTTTTCCTAGTGTTTAAAGCCAACTCTGTGAGTGTGTGAAAGAAGACCTAAGAAATCTCAGATTTCCAAGAAGTTCTTGATGTGGTCCCAAAAAACATTCCTAAACTAACTTCCAGTGGGTTAAGTGGGAAGGTACATATGGATAAATATCTCATGAATACATGTTAAAGAAAAGAAAAAATAGTCAGTTTTCACTGTAGGGAAAGGTCATCCTAATAGAATATTATAAATTTCTGTGCTGGTTCTCTAGAATTTAAAATTACTCATAATTGTGTTTATAATGGAGACACACAGTGAAATGCCAAATATCTTGTTAATACAAAACCCCTCAGGTCACTAAAAGAACCAATTACCATAAGTTCAGAAAAGGACCCACAGTACTGAGGAGCAGTATTCAAAGCAGTATATGTATACTGTAGCCAGACAGATCTAAAGCATGACACAAAAAAACACATCTTAACAACCCACAACTGTGATCTTTAGCTCTGAACCTACTGCTGCTAAAAGATCTTGCAGTTTTGGTGGGAAAGAAAGCAACTGCATCAAAAACTAGAAAGTGAATAAGAGAAAAAAGTAAAAGGAAACAGAAGCTTTAAAGATAACCAAAGTTATAAAATGGCTTTTTTGATAGGGATGGACAAATAACTGGAATCCAGATAGGAAATTAGGATGGATAAGGATATAATAAATAATCCCGGAATTAACACATGATATGTCAACTGTGAATATGGAAGAACTGTTTGTCATCTTTCAAGAGTGAGAGGGTGTTAGATGAAATTGTAAACATATCTCAATTTCCTTCCTTCCTGACCTCTTGACTTCCCAACTTCCCATGCCTGGTCACACAGCACAGGCAACAGCTGCTTGGGAATTAAAATGCCATAAGCATGACCTTCCCTGTTTTGCCCTCCCATCCCTGAGCTTTTCTTGTTGAGCATGCCATTATATGGCATCAGCATCCCTTTGGTCAGCCAGGGTCAGCTGTCCTGGCTGTATCTGTCCCAGCACCTTGCTGACACCCAGCCTCCCTGCTGGGAAAGGACAAGGTCAGGACAGGGCAGTGGCACGGAGAGAAAGCCTTGGCACTGTGAAAGCAAGCACTGTTCACCACTTGCCAGGAGATCCCTGTGTTATGAACAGTGCTTCTGCCACAAAGCACCGCACCATGTGGGCTGCTGTGGAGAAAGTCAACTCCACCCTAGTCAGACTCAGTACAAGCACCCTTCCAGGGAGTGCCCTGTCTCATTCCCACCGTCTGTAAAAACTTTTAAGATGTTACCAAGGATCCTTGCGGGAAGCATGGAATACTGAAAGCCTATCAGAGGTGATGATACACAACCTAGTTTCTCTCTAGGTGAGTCCCAGTTGCTGAATCAACTCTCCTTTCTCCACTTCCCACCCAACACTCTTCCTCATGTGAGTGTTTACACTTACAGTTCTGTGATGTTCTCCTTTGGCATTTAAATAAGCTTTGATTGCAGCCAAGCCTGCATACTCTCCTTGGGCTCCACTGCAAGAAGAACACAAACACTGTTACACAGCACACAAACCAGGACGCACCACCTCTCTGCCAGAACTTCAAAGCTGTCCAGCCCTAACCCTTATCAATGACTTCAGGCAAGTCTCAGCAAATTAAAAGGAGCACATCCCACAGATTAAATTACAAATGGACATGCTTAAATTAACAGCTAGATATAAATGAAAAGAGTAGATGACAAAGGTTATGCCACTTTATGTGTTTATACTACAATGTTAAATCCTTTTGGTGACTGAGTTGATCCACATTTCTGCACCTAGCAGGGGACTCTGTGCTTGATTACAGAGAGGCAAACTAATATTGAAATGCATAGCAAAGTGTATGCAATGAAACATAAAAGGTCTTTCAGTGACAGCCTAAGTGTACAGCAAGTTCTTGCTGTTCATTTTGTATCAAAACTGCTAATGGACATAAACAGGCTGCAGCAGAATGCTGCTTTATCAATTTCAGTGAGCATGCAGATCTTAGGCATTCTTCAGTCAAACCTAGTGCACTAACTACCAATTTCAACAATCAAACACCTGGCAGCTCATACATCTTATTCCTATTCCGAATCTTTATTTTTAGTTCATAGGGGGAAATATTAAAAGAATTAAAAAGACCAAATCATTAAACTTTTAGAAGAGATGAGAAAAAATAAGATACCATAGTTTTTTAAAAAAACAACTACTTAATAACTTCATAATCTTGCATTCAAGACAAATTTGATTTTAAGAAATTCTTCCATTTTTGGCTAGCACACTGTCTTTGGAGATAAGTTTTTGGAACCACGTGTCAAGGTACAAACTCTCAGAAAAAAAATTCCTACCTATTCGGCTGGAAGGAGATTTTGTCATAGCCAGTAATCTCACATAGGTCCTTCTCTAAATCCTTGAAAAGCTGCTGATACCCTTGAGCTTGATCCAGAGGAACAAAAGGGTGGATGTTGGCAAATTCTCTCCAGGTAATAGGCTACACAAACAAAACAAACCAACATATAAAGAGTGCTGCAACAAAATACTCTACAGACAACTCTGTTCTGTTGTTAAACTCTGTGAAGGAAAGAAGTTGCCTTGTGGTCAATTAAGTATCAAACATCAAGTATGCTGATCTGCTGGAGTCTTGGAAGGCTCTACAGAGGGATTTGGACAGGCTGGATTGATGAGGCCAAGGCCAGTGGTGTGAGGTTCAACAAGGTCTAATATTAACTGATTTAATGTTAACCTTTCCGCTTTTTATTTTGGTAATCAGATTATACATAAAGATTTGAGGTATTATAAAGAGATTACCCCCAAAGCTTAGAAGTAGCTTATAGACTGCATTTGCCCTTTTCTCTCTTGCTCTTTCTTTGCCTTCTCAACAGATCACCAAGTCCATGTTGATGTTTAAGCCACGGGATGGTGCAGAAGCCTAGAAGATAAAGGGCTAATATGTATGTCTCAAACACTGGCAGGCAGATAGCTGTGGAGCCAACCAAGGATTGTTGATAAGAGCACGCTGTAAAAATGGGCAAGAAAGAACAAGATGCAGGAGGAGAAAGGGGCCACATGGAGGTAGAACAGCACTGTCCTGGGACAACAGTCCTTGTTCTGGCTTCTGGATACAAGCACAACACAGTACAGCACAAGTGCAGCAATGAGGTTGAGAAGAGGGCATGTACTGTTGACCAAAGGTTGATCCAGTGGGGGGAATCCAGACTACTAAAGACCCCCAAAGCCCTCTGACCCATTTCCAGAAAGGTCTAGAAGAACTGTGCATGGACTATGCATGATAATTAATTTGCATAGAGAGAAAGAAACTTATCTCCAGGGTTGGGAAAACTTATTTATAGAAAGATAGAAGCCTGAGTGCACATGCAGCTCAGGACCCTGGACACATCATCAGCTGAATCAACGCTGGAGTCAAGACTGGTGATCTTTCTTTCTGTCTTTGCATCTGTCTTCCACTTCTTCTCTCCCCCTCTCTAATTTCCCCTCCTCTTCTCTTCAATCTGTCCCTAATTCAAAACACACCACCATGGGTTTATGCTAGAAGATAAGGGACTAATTTATACTAATTTCCATGCCAAGTGTATAATTTACTAATACAACTCTAAGCTTCTTTTGTGGACCCTGTGATTTTTCATTATTTTTTGACCATAAGTATCTGCCAATCTTGGGTGTTGCCTTTCCATTAAGAGTGGGATACCACATTTTTACTGACATTTCTGTGCCCTTGGGTCACAACAACCCCAGGCAGAGCTGCAGGCTGGGGCAGAGTGGCTGGAAAACTGTGCGGAGGAAAAGGACCTGGAGGTGCTGGTGACAGCAGCTGAACATGAGCCAGCTGTGCCCAGGTGGCCAAGAAGGCCAACAGCATCCTGGCCTGTACCAGCAGCAGTGTGGCCAGCAGGACCAGGGCAGGGATTGTCCCCCTGTAGTTGGCACTGGTGAGGCCACACCTCAAATGCTGTGTTCAGTTTCGGGCCCCTCACTCCACGAGAGAAACTGAGGTTCTGGAGCGTGTCCAGAGAAAGGCTACGAAGTTGGTGAAGGCTCGCCAAGGTGAGCTCAAGGAGTGCTCATAGGAGCACAAATCCTGTGAGGAGCAGCTGAGGGAGCTGAGGGTGTTTAGCCTGGAGAAAAGGAGGCTGGGGGGGACTTTGTCACTTCTCTACAACTACCTGAAAGGAGATTGTGGCAAGGTGGGAGTTGGTCTCTTTTCCCAGGTAATAACTGGTAAGACAAGAGGTTAAGACTGGATATAAATAAAAATATATTCACAGAAGGGATTAACAAGCATTTGAACATTCTCCCTAGAGAACTGCCGAAGTCAACGCCCCTGCAAGTGTTTATAAGAGATGTAGATATGGTGAGCAGGAACATGGTTTAGTGATGGACTCAGCAGTGCCAGGTTAACAGCTGGACTTACTCTAAAGGGTGTTTTCCAACCTAAATGATTCTATGATTTCCAGTAACCATTTTTAACATTAAGTATATGCTTAAAAATCCTTAATTTCTCCTACTACTTAGTTTCACCTACCCTTACACAGAGCTGTGGAATCACAGGGTAAACAGAGAGGCATTGTCTGGAATAGTATTAGTTTTACTTAGAGGAAATACACAAGACATAAAACAGTGAAGGGAGAGAGAGAAAGCAGTGAGAGAAAGCAAAGGAAACTAGTGAAAGATGAAAGTGAGAAGACAACAGGAAGAGAGCAAAGGAAGCTCATTCTGAGTCAAAAATCATTTGGTAATCAAACAGCCTGGCTAAAGCTCTGCTTCATTTGCTATCAACTAGAAAAATGAAGCTATATGGGGACTCTTCAGCTGGGGAAAAGGGGATTATCCTAAGAAATTGCAAACTGAAAAAGAAGCATGGATTGTCAGTCCCACCTGACTCTTCCCATATTCCTGAGGATTTGATTTTAAGATTTGTAAAGCAGACAGAAGTTAGGTAATGCAACACTGCTTGAGGGAACAGGACAACTGTGATACCTAATTCCAAAAATTATTTTCATTACTTTTTTCAAAACGGAGTCTTCAAGACCGCACACTCTCCTACTGTTGTTGCAGTCCTACTTGTGTTTTTTCTTAGCAGAAAAGGGAGAGGGTGACTTTAGCTACCCCTGAAACTGCCTCCTCAGCTGGAGGATTAGACCAAGAGCAGCCTTTACTTCCCTACAATGACACTGGCTAGATAGTTTATTCATGTGAGTATCAAGTGAGACAGTACTACTGCAACTTACTGTGAGTTCAGCTGAACTATTGAGCTTCATTGTGCAGGACCCCTAAAAATACAAACACACATCAGTATTTATTGAAATACATAAACATGTAGGTAAGCACATAATTTTTTGTCTTTTTGGTAAATACCTACCAAAGGAATCATGCTGTGAACAAGGGAAATGTCTTTGTTTTCTAATCTTTTCATGTACCGCACAATGTTTGTCTCAGAGTGATAGCTGGAGAACACAAAACACTGTGTTAAAGCAAGCAGATTAGCTATACCAGCTGCTACATAGGAAAAGAACACAAAAGAGAAGTAAGACTGAGGATAGTTATTAATATATACTGAGTAGTTCTTTCCAGACTGGCACATTAAGCTTGCTAGTAGCAACATGGATTAAAAATGCTTATTATTATCTCAGTAACACTATCAGTACATATGGAATATAAGGATACAATGTCCTCAAATAATAGGTTGCACAATGCAGCAGATTAATGGAAAAACACATTCCCTCAGTGGTCACGAGTATTGCTCTGCTCATTTAAAATGAGAAAGGTAACTAAAAATGCTACTAAATATCTTATTTGAGAGTAATAGGTCACTGTATGAATCCAGGTACAAAACTGTCCTCAACTGACTCCACTGCTACTTTTGAAAGGAGATATTTCAGATTCCCTAAAAATAGCAAACACACAGCAGTTTCACAAACCTGTTGAAAACCTGGTGTGTCAAGAATTTGGAAGTTCTCTTAAATGGGCTGCTAAGGATGCCTTTGGTTTCCTCACCCATACCCTCAGCAATTAGCTCCTTCAACAAAAAGAAATAAAGAGTTAAATATTTTCATGGAAATTTCTTTTTTTGTAGTCACCTTCCATTAGAACTAGCTTATGCTACCAGTTTACCTCAGGACATAGTCAGCTTTTAAGGTAAAACCCCCCACCTTTACTAGCACATGTATCTGTATATACTTAGCAAGACAACAGCATTATATTAAAACTGGGTACAGATGTCCCAGTAGTCCTCATCTTGTGGATATTGCTGCTAAATGCTAATGACACACAACAAAAATTCCAGTGGGAAGGAAATAACTGACCACATCTCCTAACCATCACAAAAGAAGTAATAGCCTAAATGCAAGGTGTCCAAGCTGACCGAAAGAACTGTGTTGCAACCAGAAAATGGCGTTATATAAATCCTTTATTTAACACTGCCTCTTTATTTAAGAGAGGATCTGAAATTCCTAATATCTAACAAATGGTCATCATATAGACACCCACTATACAAGACCAGTTTTGGTTTTCATTAAACTCTGGAAACATTCAGATAATTTAATCCACATGACCTATTATGTACTTACAGAAGAAGACTCGCAACCAAAAATCCATAATATGTCATCTAGATCTTTCTCATTTACAGTTTCATCAAGTGATACTCCAAGCTATGGATAAAAGCACCAGTAATTACTCAAAGCTGTTTATTCTAGAGACATAGTACATTTGTTTTGGTCAAGAAAAGCTTTCTAGAAACACAAGAGGAAAAAAAAAAAATCAATCTACCCAACAATATGTAAACATACATATTTATAGGCATTTATGATATATAAATTTATTTTGTTTATATAACATTTTCCAATTCTTTCCTTTACCCTCCTAAATCATCCAAGCCAGATGGCTCAGAAACTTTGAGACTCATGGACTCCTCTCTAACATTTTTAAGTGTTTTCCACTTAATAGGAAAATCGCCCATTTTCCTGTGACACCCTTTCCCCCCATTCCAATTTAGAGAACATCCTACACTTTGTGAAGACTCCTTAGTGCCTACCAAAATGTGGTTTAGATTTCAGTCTGCCTTCAAACACTGCCACAGGACCTGAATTCTGGATGTCACCTTGTACTTCATCATGAAATTTTAAAGCCTCTCCACTCTACCCCTTAGTGGCATATTTAACATGAAAAAATTAGATAATCCCTTTAATAAGACATAAAATGAAAACACAATCATTATTTCTGGAAATTCAGTGCGTCACTTCACAAGTTCATTCTTTATATTATCTTTATAATTGACTGATATATCTGAGCAAATTACAAGATCTTAAAGAATTTTGTTCTGTTTAGCACGTGTAATGATTAGAAACTTAATGTAGAAAATGTCATACTACAAAATTTCTGAATTTATCAAAGGTTTAGAAAGTTGCTTACTCTGCCATCACTATAAATCCGAAAATTTATCTTTCTAAGAGCTGCCCTGTCCAAAACCTCTTTGACTGAGCATCCACACGTGATCGTCAAGGTATCAAAGAACAGATCATGATGCAGTTTATGACCAGCTCGCCTGAGACCTATAAAAAACAGTAAGTTAATTCTATTATACGCACACTGTATTGTTTGCTCAGGCAGTAGTTGCAGAACAATACTATCTATCTCATTAAAAAATTTTACATAATAAAGCAAAATACACCCCTCGTGTAAAGAGCAGCAAAATCAGTAGCTTTTTAGTGAAATGTCACTATGCATGAAATGCAACTAAACCAGATCCAAACCTAAGTAATAATGCAGCTTGAGTCTAGGAAAGGTCATTCTGATACATCAAATCTGTCATATATACAGCAGCAGAGTTGGTATATGAATGCAGTAAGGACAAAATAATGAGATTGGAAAGATATTAATGGATATTAACTGTCACAGAGCTTGCCATAACAAAGTTTAGAGTCTTGGGGTTTTTTGCAGTAGCAAGAGGTCTTCCTGCTAAACTGGCAAATGAAGTAGGGATGTTTCTTACAATAATCCCTTAGTTCCAAACATTCCAGTTTTGTACAGCTCCTTCTGACAGCAGTGATAGTCGTATCAGTGAAAAAAAAACCCCACCAGACCACACAGTCCAGATGCAATCATTATTTTCTGCTACAGATTCTGTGCTTTTCTTTAGCTGTTAAGCTTTGGGATTTCAATGTTTGTAGCAGGTATGATACTCCACTCAATTTAACTGAAATGTTTCTACTGCTTTAATATCATTTATTACCTTCCTTTGCTATGTTATTAACGCTCTGTGCAGATTTCTATCTGTAAACCAGGATGGTCCATCAAAAGATGCTGGCAAACAGCAGTTCAACAGTATCATGTAGAGACTCACTCTGTAGACTTCTGTTAGTTTCCCGAGGAAACAGAAGTAATGCCTGCAAGTTCTTATCACACAGACATCTAATTCTCGGATGTCATTATCAGAACTACACAAAGACATTAGCTGTGACATTTTGTATTAAAATGGCCTCTCTCAAGTTGAGAGAACACACACCAGATGGACACCCCCACACCTGCCCAGTAAGTTTATTCAAGATGTATTATTTAAGAGGTAAAGATTTTAGAACAGTTTCTGTAAAAATTAAGAACGCACCTTCAGCCAAGATTAGAGTAGCATTATGAACTCGTCGTGCAATATGCTTCAGTCCGTCTGAGCCATGGTACACACCAAACATGGCTGATATATTAGCCAGAAGAGCCTAGGACCCAAATACAATTTAGGATACTGTTGTTAGCAAAAACTACTTCGTGTAAGTTTAGTGGAATGTTTCTCTAGCACCCAGAGACAACCACATACCCTCAGGTGATGTTATAGCTGATCATGTATTGCCTACAAAATAAAAGGAGGGAAGGGCAAAATACTTCTATGAAACTGCAGGCACTGATCATGAATTCAATGCTCTTTGAAATATAACTGCTTTAGCAACTAACATGTACTTAAATTCAATTACTGCAACAAAGATGTTTGAAGACTTTAAAGTCAAGCTAGTCTCACAGGAACCCATTGTTTAGGACCAGTACAAAAAAATAATAGAGTATCTCCTGAATATTAAATAATTAAACTTGTGTCAATAATAATAATCTCTCTTCAAAACCTGGCACAACATTAAGAGCAGGAGGAAGGCAACCATAGGAGCAAAAACAGTTATGACCCTGTCTGGCTGGAGGTCTGTTGAGGTATGCTGAAGATAACTGTTTTGGATAATTACTTACTAAATCATGGTATTTTCCTGTATCCAAAGATATTTCTTTGGTGATGTAACATTCTTGCATCAAATCATATAGACAAAAATAGAAGTTGTGACAATTTGAATAGTTTTACAATTTAAAAATGTATTTCTTCTGCCTTGAGTTGGAAATTTCAGACCATTGGAATTCCCTTCTATTCTTTTAAGAGTACTGTCTTGTTTATAACAAACACAGCGCTACTCAGTGGTGTTCATGCTACAAGACAGATTCATGACACTGCAAGAATACAGGACTACAGTAAGGAAACACACTGTAAAACTCTCGTTTCAAGCTGACACATTATTCAAAGGACTCAAGACAAAGACCAGAATATTTCTATGTCCTTCATTTTTCTACTAAAATCTCTCAAAACTAAAGCTAACTCATTGTTCAGCTTGTTCCTCTCTAGTGCTGAAAACAAAGCGTCAGTTACCTGTGCTGTGCAGATGTTGCTGGTGGCTTTATCCCTCCTGATATGCTGCTCTCGTGTTTGCAAAGCAAGCCGGTACACTTCCTTCCCACTCGCATCTCTAAGTCACAAGTGAAAATGTTGCTTCTGTTACTTTAAAATTACAGTTATTTATGACACACAGCTTTATGTGTGCTAACCTGAAACTAGTTATCTATCCTCAGAGACAGAACGGTGCTGGAGAGAACAAAGCACAAGTCAGGACAGCTGCAATACCAAACAGAGAAGACTAAAGCACCTCTGGATTTCTGTTTATATCATGGCTGGGCAGGTAGAGCACACAGCGAAATTCTAAGCATACTACAGGAGAATTTGTTATTTGCCTTAAAATGACACCAATTATTGCAGCTATTTTAACTGAATAATAATATAAATTAAATATTCCTAAGCTTATTGATAACTGTGAATATTTTAGTTATTTTGGTTACTGAAGTACTTCTGGATAGCCTAGAAAAGAAGATGCCAAAGATAGCCAAGAAAAGAAGATGCCAAAGATAGCCAAAGATAAGTCTTTCTACTGACAATTACTTTGCATTTCAATTATTACCAGTTCGACATCTTGTCAAAATACACCAGTGGATCACCATCAGCAACTATTAGAGGTACATTTTGCACACTATTTCTCTGCTTTGTTTAAGCATGACTAAAATTTGAGCTAGAGTAAGTTCCTTCTAGATTATTTTGGAGGTTCACTGAATTTTCTACTTCTTTCCATTTATGTTTTGTAAGATTGGATGACAGAGAAAAAGGTCTAACAATATAGAATAAGTGGAGTAAGTTAGCTTGCAGAGCCTCCTGCCATCACAATGAATTCACTCTGCTTTTGGTTATCTCTTCATCCCACAATACCACAAGCACCACAGACAGTTCCACACAAATGGAATTCTTGAAGCTTGCTTCCTCAAAACTGAAGGTAACTTTTATTCTCACAGTTTTCATGAAAAAACAGGTGCTTGGTACAGCACCAGGGCCAGCTGTTGTTCACAAAGGCTGCACAAGATGGTCATAGTGTGGTTTTTTACACTTTCTTATGTATTACTAGGGTCTCTGAGGAGAGAATTTAGACTGGATATCAGGAAAAAGATTTTCAAATAAAGGGTTCTAAAGGATTGGAACAGGCTGCCCAGGAAAGTGATAGCATCACCATCCCTGGAAGTGTTCAAAAAATGCGTGGATATGGCACTAGAAGACATGGTTTAGTGGTGAACATTGTGGTAGGTTGGACTTGAAGATCTTGAAGGTCCTTTCCAACCTTAAGGATTTTAGGACTCTATGAGTTCAATCTTCAGGCAGAGGGAAGCCCTTACCTTGTGACACCCACCATTCTGCCCGGCATCATTCTCACAAGATTTTCCTTGACAGCAAAGAATGCTGCGTGGGGTCCCCCATAGCACAGCGGGACGCCAAACCTCTGGGAGTTACCCAGGACAACATCCACCCCAAACTCTCCAGGAGGCTTCAGAATACAGAGGGCCAGAAGGTCAGTAGCACAGCAGGCAAGAGTCTGAGAACAGAAAGGCACAAAGCAGTCAGCCTCTCTTCTGAAGGAATGGTGTTTACATGAGAGCTAGGCTTTTAGATTTAGTTTCAAACAGTTCCACATCACTTGCATAGCGCTGAAGTGCAGTGGTTGTAATGGTTATTAACTGCATGTAGCTGAGACAGTATCTCATTAACACTTAGTTTCTATGAATATGGCTTTTCCACGCGTCAGATTGGTATCTGTGTGACTAACAAAATTTACTTTACCCCATTCTGATGAGCTCTCTCAACAAGTTCAGAGAAGTCTTCGATCTTCCCTTCAGTGTCCGGATACTGAAATAACACTCCACTGACATCCTTTCCACTGAAATCCATCTCATGGGGTAATTTGAGCTCAATAGTAACACCTGTATAACTGGAAACAAAAACATGCAAAAGGCAAAATATTCAAACCACTTCCAACCTTGGAGTGATACTTAATAAGATGTTTTCATGGACCCGTTTATGACTCTTTTCTTTAACATACAGAGAGTAGAACACGCTTTGCAGCATTAAACATCGAGAAACTTTCACATCATGATATTGAGTACTGAAGAAGAATTGCATTCGATATCACCATCAGAAATACTAAGCCAAGCAAACAGAGAATGCTTAAGATACTTGCTTCCTGGTAAAAGAAAAAAAAGACTAGACTGAATTCAACAGTCAAATGTATATATTTGTGCAACAATTTAAAGGAAAAATTAAATATTTTCTTTTTATCATATGTTTAGTCTCTTTTTAAACAGCTTTAATTTCTCTGCAGTTGTATTTGAACTAGAAGTAATGCCAAATGATAATGGATTTCTGCTTTTAGTTTGCAAAGAAAGCACAGGCCAGAAATGTTAGGTATATGGCAAAAAGGCACAGACGGAAAATGAGTCAGTGTAAGGGAAAAGATATGGTAGAAAATGGAGTAAAACTTTACTTTGCTCTAGTTTGGACCACTGCTATAGTTTGAGGGTGGCATCGGGCATCTACATAGAACTTTCTCCTTTTGTTGTGTCTGTTAAAAAAAAGAAAAAGAAGGTTTACATATCAATAATATCTTGTTTTCCATGGAAATAGAATTAGCTCATTTTCTAGAAGTGAGTTTTCCTACGTAAAAAGGCAGCTGAAAATATTGGTTATTATAACCAGATTAAGTGCAAGATTGAATGATATTTCTGGCACATTTACATTAAGAAAGTTCATTTCAGACACTCAAATGAGACTCATATGTGACAAAAATTAAAACAGATCATGAAACAGAACAGGGAACTAATTTCAAAAGCTATGGGAATGGCTCCATACACACATACTTTTTTAAAGGAATATAACTGTGGTCTTTAATACAGATTTTTCAGCGTTGCCCTGGATAAAGAAACATGAGCCATTCAAGTAGGTAAAGGGAGATGAAGAAGATGGGTCCCTGCCCACAGCAGTGGGGATAGAACTAGATGATCTTTAAGGTCCCTTCCAACCCAAACCATTCTATGATTCTGGTAAGACAACTCCCTAGTTTTCTCTGGTAAGCGGAATTTTATGTCACACTGAGGCTTTGAACTAGTGAATAGGTAGAAAACTATTTTTACATATACGAAGCTATGATTACACAGTCCCTGCTGTGTAATCACCTTCCTGATACACAGTTCTGCAGTGACCTTCAATCATTTCTTGTCTTTGATTTGCAGATCCTTTTCGCATGGCCCTACAACAGGCACCCATGAAAGTAGATTTGGATATACCAGTAACAGTTTCACTTTTAGCAACTTAGAATTATGTACTCCACCAATTTTTAAAGCTTCTTTTAATCACTAATGGAAAAAGACAATGCACATCTTCAACTTTCATGGATGCAAGAGACTTGGGCCAGAGTCTGTTAGACTATGTGATAAAAGGTCCTGTGCATCCCCAGCAGAAAGGCAATGGCAGGTGGGGGAGCCCAAATAACACCCTGTTCCTGCTGCTTCCAGGTGCTTCCCAGGGAAAATTGGCCCAACACAGACTCATCTCCACAAGCACAGAGGAGCAAAGAGGCCACCAGGCAGGTGGGAACTCTCATTAATTAATTAACCCAAACAGGCACACTGTCTGGGTGCCACCTCTCACTTGGCAAGCAGACATTATGGGACGCATGAGAAGAGCATTTGGGGCTTGCAAACATCTCTTATTATGACATCTTGAGGGGGAAAATAATATAGCTAAGTGATTCTGCCAGCAACAAGTGTAGCAAAATACGGGAGTAAGGGGATAAACTGAGACAGTCACGTATAAATACTTGGTTGCTGAAGCACTTGCACCTAACTAGTGAAGTCTGTCCTCTCTTCTAGTTAAATGCCTTTCTGATTCCTTTCATGGGTAAGGAGACTCTGTATTCTGTGTGTATGTCTGTCTGTCTGAGCGCCACTGGAGTCAGACCACGAAGGAACCACACCTCCACAGTGCAGCAACTGAAATGACAGGAGTGAGTGGACAGGAGTGGGAGCCAGCATTTCGAGCAGCACATCAACCAATAGGGGCCCGTGTGTCTGTGGTGGTATCAGGGGAAGCAGTGAGTGTCTGGGTGCCAGTAGCTGGGCTGGTACCCTAGGCAGGACAACCAGACTCTTCCCAGTATGTCCCTGTCCGTGTTGTACTGGGGAGCCCAGAGGTGGGCACAGCACTGTCGGATATGGACTCACCAGGGTGAGAGAGAGGGACCCCTCCCTGGCCTTCTGGCAGAACTCCTCCTTCCAGTGCAGCCCAGGAGATTGTTGGCCTATTGGCCACAAGTAAGTACACACTGCCTGATTGTGTTCAATCTGGTGTCACCCAAACCCCACAAAGACCTTTTCAGCAAAGCTGCTTTCCAGCCTGCCAGCCCCCATCACATACCCTATACGCCTGGGGTTGCTTCTCCCCCAGGTGCAGGACTTTGCAGTTCCCCTTGCTGACCTTCACAAGGTTCCTGTCAACCCATTTTCTCCAGCCTGTCCAAGTCCCTCTGGAAGGCACCATGACCCACTGGTCTATCAGCTGATCCTCCAAGTATTGCATTATCAGCAAGTTTGCTGAGGATACAGTCTGCCCCATCACACAGATCATTAACTGGACCCAGTGCTGCTCCTGGGTTATGATAACTGTCCTTCACCTGGAGTTCATGTCACTGACCAGCACCCCCTGAGCCAACATTAGGACAGTTTTCCATCTATCTCGCTCCCACCTAATCCTGCCCATTATTTTTGGTTTCTCTGTGGAGATTTAAGGGAGACCCACTGCTCTCCCCTCCCCTTCCAAGCCAGTCACTCAATTGTAGAAAGTTATCATGTTGGTCAAACATGACCTCCCCCTGTGTTAATTCATGCTTGTGACTCCTTATGCCCTTCTTGTCCTTCACATGTCTGGAAATGGTTTCCAGGGCTAGCAGTTGTTCCACCATCACCGAGGGATCGAGGTGAGGCTGACTGGCTGGTAGTTCCCTCCATCTCCATTCCTGCCCTTTCTGGAGACAGAAGTGTCACTTGCTTTGCTCCACTGCTGAGGCACCTCCTCCAGTCACTGTGGTTGTTCAGAGACAATCAAGGGTGGCCTCGTATCGATATCAGAGGCTCCCTCAGCAGCCACAGGTGCAGCATTTCAGGACCCGTGTAAGTCCAGTTTGCTTGAGTGTTCTCTAGCCCAACCCTCCTCCAGCAAGGGTAAGTCTTCCTTTCTCTAGAATTTCTAGGTCCTCAGGTTTCTGAAGGCCTTAAATGTCTGAGTTAAACATTTACATCAACACTAGGAACTTCTCTGAGGGCATGGCAACATGGACTCTAGTTGTTCAGTGATCTGCTCACAGTCAGAAGGCCACACTCAACTTCAACCCATTGCCTACACATGGATAGATGCCTTCAAATTCCAAAATTATTTCCTGCTGTGATTTAACCATACATTTAAACACAGTACCTGTGACATAATTGCATGGCTTCTGCAGCAGCTGTCCCTTCATCCAGCAAAGACGCGTTAGCCACATCCATTCCTGTGATATCACACACCATAGTCTGGTAATTTAGGAAGCTCTCCAGCCTGCCCTGGGACACCTCAGGCTGGTAAGGAGTATACTGCGTGACCCTGTAAGAAAAAAGTTCTCAGTTTTGCTCTAAGAAAATAAATATGTAACAAAATTATGGCAATATATAACTGAACTGTATCACAGAAAAAAGAAATAGTGTGATTAATTAATACGGAAATTTGTTAGAATGCAGTTATTTTTAGATGTTGTAATTTTTATCTTCTGGTGTTGACTTGGCTTTTTACAGGACAAGTATTCTGTTTCTCAATTTTGAAAAGAGAAATTACTTTTAAAAGAGGTGTGAGGGCATTATGGAGAAGGTACAGAGTAAGTAGATGCCAAGTGTGGAAGAGTTAAATCAAGTCACAACATTTAAAGGAGAATGTTTTGTTCAATTGTATCCAGGTATTGCCACGATTTTTCAATACTGTTTCTGAAGCCCTCTACTTGTCAAGTCTTCTCCACCCTTCTAGGAGGAAAGGCACTTGGCATTTCACAGACTCAAGCTCAGAAATATGCAAGTTCTTGCAAAATGACAGTGTTCATACGTGTTAGTGGAGGCGAGTCAGACCGATGTAAGTTTTATCGGTTGTCATTTGGTGAACAGAACAGTAGCGGCAATATAAGCAACTCCATCAAAAACACAGGAATCTAAAGGAAATACTCTATTTTAACAGTAGAAGAAACAAAGCAGCATGGGTCCAGGGATGAAAGCCAAAAACAGAGGTCAGACTCTCCTCTCACTGCTGGAAATTTGGGCACTGGATTACACAGTAGTTCAGGACAGACTTTACGCCAGACTGAATTCAGAGCAGCAGCCAGAAACAAGTGGTACGTGCGAACACTTGTGGCCTCTGTTTTCTAGTGATGGAAGAAAACAGCAGTTTGCTTCCCTAAAAGGGCAGTAGTAAGCCTTAGACTTTTGAAAAATGAAGTGAAGGTATAAGCTCTCCAGAAAGGCTCCAGTATTTCAAACCTCAAGTCATGTGAAGACAATAGAAGGTAAAAACCAAAGATTTTTAAAAAACAAGCTGAAGAACTTGGTATTAAGCTAGATAAGAGAAGCAACACAATAGTAATGTGAGAGAGAAAGCAGGAAAAAAGTCCTGAAGAGAATGCAAGAGCTAGAAGAAGGACATACTCAAAATGTGAACTCAAAGTGTAATATATAAAGCTAATGTATTTACTGTCTAATTAAATGAAACATCTGCTTGAATTACTCACATACACTATTTAGTAACAGAAAGCAATAGCTATGTATTGAGTACATAAATACTGATGATCTTCCCAAAAACTGCAGCTTTTTTCTCATTTTTCGCCAGTTCTAGCACTAAACTAATTATCATCATATGACTGCATAGTTCACAAGTGAGACCATGTCCCAAGCTGCATGCAACCTTGCTAATCCCAATAGCAGGGTTTTTTTTTTTCTCCACAGCAGCTAAACCCAGTGTTCAGTTTGCCAGATAAACCTTCAGTCTGTGAGTATTAAGGTTTGTTTTCTGTATGGTCCTGCTGCCCGCTCAGTTCTCATCAATAAAAAGAATTATTCCAAATGCCTTCGCATGAGCAATTACTTTTCTTGATTAGTAGAAGAAACTCCTCTGTACCTAAAGTTTTACAATCGTGCTTTCTCATTTTATTTCGTCTAAGGTCTGTTTCTTGTATTTTAACTCATGGAAGGAACTAGAATTAGACTAACAAGAATCAAAACATTGTGATTAATTGAAATGCATTAGAGAACTCCTGCCCCACATAGTTGGGAAAGTACACTATATTACAAAACAGAATTAATGAAGCCTTATGATTTTGATGTTATGGTTTTGAATGATGAACACAGTTGAACTAAAACCAGTCAATTTCAGAAGGATGGAAAAAAGTCAACCAAGAATTCAGTCTTGAATTCCAGTAATAATTTACACTGCCACAAACTATAGTGTAAGAAGCTTAATATTTCTACAAATAAAGACACCTTTTATGACATAAGAACACTTAGTTACACACTTTTTTTAAAAGGGTTTTTTGGCATTTTCTAAGCATCTGTATCTTTTAATTTATTCTACTTCTCCACAATTTTTTCAATAAAATATCTGGCTTTAGTCTGCATTCTGTGTTCTGCCTGAATCTATACTGCATGGTAAGTGACTTTTTAGTCATTTAAAAGCAAACTCTCTAAAAGTAATTATTTTTATATTTATTCATACTACAGTATGTAGTTATCTTCAGAAAGTAATGCTTTTGTTGTTGCTAACTAACAAGCTTAATAATTTACACTAGAGATGTGAAGACTGCAGGCATCCTTGGTACAGGTTTGTATTCTTACATATTTAATGTCTGGGGGCAAAGGAATCAAATAAGTTGAATTTTGGGAGACTTGTAGTTGCTCTAACAAATGCCAAGCAAAGCAAACACAAATTATGTAAGGGAGACAGAATGGATTAGATGCAATAAGCCTTACCTTGCAGTATTTCCCTTGGAGCTGCAATGTGAGGTTTGTCAGCATGGAAAGTGTTACACACTCAGATGTAAGGAGAAGTCTGATTTCTTAAACAGCTTCCGTGAAGCCTGAGTAGCTGCTTTAGCACACATGCACACAGACATGTATACTTTCTCTTCAACAACATTTTAGTCTTCATTTTAGCCATCTAATAGTTTAGCTTTTAGCCATCTAGTTTGACGTCACTGGACAGTGCAAGATCAGATTTCTGGACAGACTCTCTCAGTTGTTTCATTAACACCATATAACTTTTGTATTGAAAAGTTTGCAGCTCATTTTGTTCCACTTACTTTCTAACTGTTCTTATTTTTGCCTCTATCAA
This sequence comes from Cnemophilus loriae, assembly GCA_013397755.1. NCBI lineage: Eukaryota > Metazoa > Chordata > Aves > Passeriformes > Corvidae > Cnemophilus > Cnemophilus loriae. The sequence goes on from VZTF01007438.1 coordinate 54,952, forward strand.
CTGATAATTTATTTCCTGGTACTGTACTGAAATATTTAGATTGCATATGTCACAAAAAGTGAATGAGGATAAGGCCAAATAAAACTTTGTGTAGATGTACTTCACAGATTCCTTGACATCAAAGAGCGCAGCTTTTCCACAGTGATGCAAATAGAACCAACAAATCTAAAAATAAATAAGACTTAGAGGTCCACAGATATGTAGACCCATTTATGGCAACCCAAAGTATAAAAAAATACATAACATCTAAGTAACAATGACTTTTCACACTGAGTAATATGATCCTTTGCTTGGTTGTGGGTTTTTTTGGTTGTTTGGGCTTTTTAAAATATTTATAAAACCTTTAAATATTGATTTTACTAAAATAAAAATTACCCAGTAATAAAGATGACAGCTATCATCTTAATACAGTATAAAAGAAGGATCTTAATGACCAGTGATAGGGGAACTTGTAAACTAAATGAGAAAATGCAGGGTACCAATGACATTCAGTCTGTTGGAAAGTGAGACTTCACACAAAATTTAGCTTTTCCTGTTGCATCACTTCTGAGTTACAGTTGTTTAGAAACTGAAATGTCAACTGGATGATCAGAACCAAGTACAATATTCTCAGCCTTTTCATAAATGAATTATCATATTATGATAGTTCAATATCACTGCTGTTCACCAGAGAATTATTTGATCAGACAAACAAGAACTCAATTTATGGATAAACATTCAAACCCTTGAAGGTCTTTGGTTTAAAAAAAAAAAATCAAGAAAGAAATACTAAGAGAACAGCCTTTAGAATTTTCTACTTCCTTAGAAGTTTCTTATTTCCTCATCAGAAAATCATGATCATAGTATTGCATTATATTTAACTACCTCCACCCAAATTGCGTACACCAGCAGAGGAGGGAGCTGTTTTTAATTTAGGCAGAAGTTAGGAAATAATTACTTTGATTTAGGAGGTAAGTCTGTATACCTCCTTAAAGCAAACATGTAGTCTTGTATTAGTTCATAATATAAAGCAGCTGTAAATAGAAGTCACAAGACTTCTAGACAGAAGCCACAAGAATTAGTGGCATATTTTACAGAAAAAAACCACATTCTAAAGTAAATTTCTGTCTTTAGCATGAACAACACAGTTGTATACATATCATTACCAAATATATGAAAGCCTTAGTAAAAAAAAATATAGGTTTGTGGGACAAACCTCAAATGTGTACCTACACATACACATTTAACAACAAAATCTGGCACATTACCATCCTGCATTCTCCAACAAGTTGCGTGCGATGGGCTGAGGCATTGAGCAGTTGTAATAACCCATGCCTATATAGGACCGCCATATCTTGTTCTTGCTTGCAATATTGTACAGAGTCTCAAGGATTTCATTTTCACCTAATTGGAAAGAAATGATGTCAGAATGCTACAGCCACATGTAACAGTTATAATTTTTAACTGAAACCCCAGTGTGTAAAAAAAAAAACCGTTGGCGGTGAAAGTATAAACAGTCACAGAATAAAGTGCAAGCCAAGAATAGCAAAGATAAAATAATAACTTGGTAAAATATTCTGGGAAAGTTTAAATTCTGCCAGAATTCTGGAAAATGCAACACCTGAATAATAACAGAGTTCCAAAGCACGTGGGAAGAATAGTGAGAGAAACAGCTGTAGGCAGAAGGAGCCCTTTTTGTGCTAACATAATGTAATTCAACCCAGAAGAGACCCATCTTGCACATGCTTTAAAAAGTATGTCAGGAGACACTTTTTATTAGCTGAACGTTGCAGAATCTACATTGGTTGAAGCCACTGCCATCCACAGCTGCCATTTAGTGTTTCTAACGGAGTCATATTTGCACAAACTGGGCTTACACCAAGCACCTAGGAATAATTTCTTAGTATTATAGAACTTTATTTTCTCGCATTTTCCCTAAATTGCTCATAAAACAGAACAGTTCTTTTAATTCAATTTTAGCATGCTTCACCAGTTTATTTTAAAAAAAGTATTAATAACAATATTTCTAGTTTAAGAAATTCCAAATGAGATTAACTTTCAAATGAGTCTGCCAATCTAGTTTGGAGACATTACAAAAGAATGATTTCGAAGTATACAGAATGAAAGCACTTGCACTCCCTCTCTTCCCCAACCATACTTTACTCTTTGGTCTTGCTTCTCAGTGTCCTGAAAGCTGTGCAAAAATCACTCTGAGTCAACCTGTTTCTAGCAGTCAACAAATAATGCTACTAACATCTGCCAAAGAGTAGTATTTTAAAAATACATTAGTAGCTAAGGATGCAGAAAGATGGTCAGTGCACTGTCTCCAGATCACACAGAGAGATAGGTCTGCCCAACCTAAAAGACCTGGGTAGAATTGGACACCAATCCTCCTAGGTGAGGGGAGCAGATGTTTCTAAATTCTTCCTCCAAATCTGACCTCAGAGTTTGCTGTAATGTGACAGTTACACCAAGTTCTGTTCACTCTGCACTGCTACTTGAAGACGACACTGTAATATAAGGCTACAAATCACACAAGTAGAATACCTTGGGCCTGGATGCCTCAAAATCTATTTTCTCTTTGTAAGTTCCTCCAGCAAGAGAGATCAAGTCAGAACAGTTAATTTTCTGGAACATGGTGACAAATAATTATCTAGGTTTTGAATTAATTTCTAGTGCAATCATAAACAAAGATATTAGAACTTCAGCTCTGATTTCAAAACTTGTTTTCTTCCTTTTACGCAAGTTGCTACTATTGCATTTCACGCATAAAGATTACTTTTTTTCAAAAATCTCCAGGTTTTCAATTAATTTCTTCTGCAGTCACATTACACCTCTCACAGAGTTTTTTTACTGATGTTCAGTTCTCATTTCAAAGTTCATTTCTTCTCTGCCTTTTACTCAGTGTTACCATTAGATCTAATGTATGAAGAATGATTTCTTAGTTTCAGCTAAACTGCAATTTTTTTTTTTTTCTGGAGACTTGTTACATGCTTATTAGGCCTGAAGTCAGCAATGTCCAGGGCAAAGTTTCTAAAGTGTAGTGAAAAACTCCACTCCGCAGTTCTCTTCCCACAGAGTTTATAACAAGACAGATGCAGTAGTTTGTCTAAGTGAGCTTTAAAATTGTAGAGACCTTCCTATACCACTCACAAAGCAAAAGTCTGATGAAAGACAGTTTGGTTGCAATTTCAGTCAGATGCTTGTACTCTTGCATAATTCAAACATCAATGGTTTCTTGGAAATGGTAATGAATTTCCTTGTTTAATTCCAAATTGCAGTTGAAGGCAGAAGCTGGCTATCATCAGCTCAATGTCACACACAAAAATGCACTGAGTGCAATTTCTGCAGTAAACACATACCACAAATACCGTACAATGTGACAGATAACATTTCCTTTGTTTGCCCACCTGGGCTTTTCTTCTAGAGTTATTTCTCAGCAATTGTAGCTAACAACAACTACGTGCAGTCACTTAGCTTGTGCTGGAGATCTCCGAAATAAACCTGCTTCCAAACTTATTGAAGGCACAAAGCCCAAAGCCTAGTGAGACTGCAAACAGCTTAGGTAGAGATTATGCTTAAGAGCAGAATGACACTCCATCTAGAATACCTACATTGAGAGGTTCCAAGACCGAATATATTTTTAATTATCACATTTTAATGAGCTACCTGTGAAGACAGATACACAGCTAATTTTAACCAGGGTGGCAAAATGCTGGAGGGCATACTCCTTCCACTCCAGCTTCACCTTACTTACCCTGCTCCTTTGGGCACTGTAATGGCAATGGCAGCAAGTACAGCTCAAATATGTATCTCCCACATTTGACATGCCTCTTGGAGGAGAACAGGGATAAAGACTCCTTATCCTTTGTCTTCTACTGCCTTGAAGTACTTCATCACAGTATGTCTTTAGGAAGATAGCTCATAAGTAACTGCACTCCTGAATAAGGGAAGTCAATATCCCCTTGATTTATCTATTAGGCTGGCTTACCTACGACCAAACATAAATCCATGCAGACTTCATGAATTCAGTGTTTACTTTACACTGATAGGGTTCTGAAATCAAGTAAGACTGATGTAGGTAATGGTGAGAGAAATCAACACAGATGTTGGAGTCCAAAGACCAGAAAGCAGGGCAATGAAACAAACCATTTTTACCAGCAACAACAGGAGGGGATGGAGGGGATGCCACCGGGCTCTTTACAGCAGTGCATGCACAGCTGGAGGGTGAGAAGCTCAGGCTGGAGATAAGGAGAGCTGGGCCCATGAGGACAGTCCAGCAGGGGAGCAGGGTCTCCAGCTTTCGAGGTTTCATATTCCGACCGGGTGAAGCCCAGAGCAATCTGCTCTGACCCCACAGCAGAGCTTCGGGCAGGGGCTGGAGACTGACCTGGGTCTCCACCAGCCTGAACAGGATCCTGTGCCTCTGTCAGTAGCCTTACTTCCCACTCCATCAAGCCTAGGTTTCAACAGTGTATTCCCATAATGTTATTTGTGAAAGTGGTCTACCTCTTTATTGATCATTTTGTAAATAACTAATGCTAATACAAAGGCAAATCAATGTGAAACACAAGAGTGATCTTATGCACACTTAAAAATTAATTTTCAAATTCATAATGAAGTTGCTACATTTTCATTTTGGTCCACGAGATTGTCATCAAACTCTGAAAACAACAGATTTTTTCTGCTATATAAAGCATATCACTTGGAGCATATGTAGTGGAAATGTTGTTTTATACTAAATACTTATTAATTTCTTTAAAATTAAAACATATAGGATTCCTAAAAATTTGAATTACATGTTTCAAAAACTACAGCTTGAGATATTTTTTTGTTGTCTTACTAATTTTTTTTTTTAATTCTCCCAGTAATGAGATTAAGAAGCAATATGCAAAATTGGGAAATATAACAGAAAGAAAATTTTACTATATTTAAGTAATGGTTGGACTCTGGCCACCCTCACAATCAGCTGTTTCTTTCCAGTGTTCTAAGACAAAGTGATTGAAATGCCTTTACCATGAACTCATTTTATTGGGTGTACAATAAAAATTCTTTAAGAACCTTGTTCATCTAAAAAAACAAACAAAAAAAAAAAAGCCAGCTAAGCAGCTAAGTCACTGCAGTTGATTTTTATCCACCTCATCAACTCATTAGAAATTATGATCAAAGACAGTTCTCAGAATAAGGTCCACTGCTTTTGCTGTACTCCTATCTCATAACTGGAGAAAACTTATTGAGGGTCCAAGCAGTTCTGCAAGGACACTTCCAGATTGCTACATCTACAGGTAGCAAAGGCAGAATACATCACAAAAATAATAAGATGGACTCAATTATCAGATCATAAAGTGATACACTGTTATTTTTGCTAGTGTTTTTGTGGTTAGCAGAGTAGAGTTGCCTTGAATTTGTGAGATACCTGCAAAATAACATGGTACTAGAGAACCAGAGAGGAGAAAATACAAAAGGAGCAGTTCAAGTTATACACCTTGAACCATGCAATACAAAAAGAAGGTTACCATTTGTCTGATATATTTTTATTCACTTTGTATCAGATCTTAAAAAAAAAATCTAGCCTCTGAGATCAAGGAAGCAAGATCCTTAGAACAGCTGATAAAACAAGGATTAATTTATTTGTCTTACTTTACTAATTAATTCAATCTCTTAAAAAAACCCCCAAAACCAGATTATATCGAAGCAAACTAGCTCCAAAGCACTGTTAGACACATAATGTAATAATGCTGTAGGGCAGCACAAGGAAAGTGCATGTTCCAGGTGCTGTGTCCATAACTTCAAGAGATGGGCAGAAAGCCACGTTGCCCTGCCCCTTCCCCCTCTTTTCACTCAGGCTACCTGTGCTCACCCAGCCAGCCTGTGCAGCACACGCAGCCTGATGCTGCCAGGACCTGAAAGCGTGGGCAAGCTGAGTGCCAACAAGATGCCTTTCCCTGTTCCACCTGCCTGTGAAAAAAAGAGCAGCAGCCTGAAACTGTGTGAGGAGCAAAGTGCCACGGGTGGTAATGCAGACTGTCCACTTACTGTGGCAACACTCTGCAGGGTAACAACTACCCCACTACAGGCATCTGAATCATACTGCGTGGACTCCAGCAGCAGGGAACCTGAAATGACTAAACCAGCTCTAAAAATCTGACTGGCATTAGGAGATGATTATAAACTCATCCAGAACTAATTTTTAGCTGGCATTTTGAATATAAAATCCTATTAAAGAAGATTCACTGCAAAAACAGCTGTTAAATTTGGAGACACAAATAGTCTTTATTACAATGTAACCGCTTCTGAACAGTATTGCTTCTAATAACACTTAGACTGGAGAGACTCAATTGCATTCTTAAGATTTTAGGAACTAATGTTTATAAATTCTAAAATTTGAGAATGTACCTGGGAATATTTGGGGAAAAAAATTGTGGTAGAGTTGGTAGAAGTATTTTTTAATTCAAACTTTTTAAAAATTCAAATCCTGAACTAAAAAACAGTATATGCACAAGACCTACCCATTACATATAAAGATGGACATACCATGGCAGCATTGCAGGGATTACTATGACTGACATAGACAGCAGGTTTGTAGGGATAAAATAAAGAGGATTACTCTTACATAAGATAATATGTTCTTTTACTTCAAATGGGTCAATCACTACATATGTGCTAACGCACCTTCAATACCTAAAGAAAAGCTGATTGTTCAAGTTTACTTACAGTAACTCTGGCAATAAAGCTCTGTAATACCAGCTGATCCCAATTAAGCATCAAACAGATGTCTAGCCTTGTTGTAAATATTGACAGAACAGAAGTTACATGCCAAAATTACGTTTTTCCTTAACTATATCTGCAGAAAAATCTAACTGTAAAAAACCCCCTCTTCCACTATTAGTTGAAGTACAGGACTGAAATTTACTGTTAGCTGTAATCAGACATTTTGCTATTTCACCCCTACCGGAATTCAGTGGAATGTTCAGATGGGTTTACAACACAGTCAGTGGGCTCATGGCAAGAGACACTTTAAAAATGGCTTTTTTTTTTTTGGTCACAAAATGGACGTAGCTAGTCCTGTCATATTTCACACCAAAGAAATGATTTCATTTCAGAAACCTCTTAGCACAAGCTACAGTCCTTCTCTACTTCATCACTGACCATGGCAGTACAAGCAAAAAATCTGCCAATACAGATAACACTAATAATTATTGAAAAAGCATTTAGACTATAGATGCACCAGCAAAACTTGGCATTTACCAGAATGGCTACTTCATTCAGACTTAAGAAAAACAGATCACGGAATCATTTAGGTTGAAAAAGACCTCCAAGATCATCAACTCCAACCTCTGACTGATTACCACCTTGTCAAGTAAACCATGGCACTAAGTGCCATGTCCAGCTGTTTCTTGAACACCTCCAGGAATGATGTTCCTCCCTGCACAGTCCATTCCAATGCCTGACCACCCCCTCAGTGAATAAATTCTTACTGATGTCCGAGACGAACCTCCCCTGGCACAGCTTGAGGCCATTTCCTCTTGTCCAGTCACTTGTTGCCTGGGAGAAGAGGACAAACTCCACCTGGCTACAGCCTTCTTTCAGGCAGTTGTAGAGAGTGGTAAGGTCCCCACTGAGCCTCCTTTTCTCCAGGCTAAACAACCCGAACTCCATCAGCTGCTTCTGACAGGACTTGCACTCCAGACCCTTCACCAACTTTGCAGACTTTCTCTGGACACCCTCCAGAACCTGAGTCTTTCTTGTAGTGAGGGGACCAAAACAACACACGATTCAAATTGTGGCCTCACAACTTGAGCACTGAGTACAGGGGGACAATCTCTGCCCTGGTCCTGCTGGCCACACTATTGCTGGTACAGGCCAGGATGCCACTGGCCTTCTTGGCCACCTGGGCACACCCTGACTCATGTCCAGCTACTGTCACCAGCACCCCCAGGTCCTTTTCCTGTGGGCAGCTTTGCAGCCACTCTGCCCCAGCCTGTGGCACTGCCTGGGGTCATTGTGACCCAAGGGCAGGACCCGGCCCTTGGCCTTGTTGAACCTCACACCACTGGCCTTGGCCCATTGATCCAGCCTGTCCAGATCCCTCTGCAGAGCCTGCCTACCCTCAGGAAATGTCCAGTTAAATAAGATTAAAGACTTTCTCTCTCTACATATATGTTATGTTCTTCAGGGAAGTAATGAAGCTTGGTTCTTCCACTGAAGAGTAGGTCTGTGCTAAAATGTCTAGGAAAGACAACACAGCTACAAGAAGAGTGTGCTTCTATTGCCATCAGAGGTTTTATTTATCAGCAGTGGAATATGCAATGCCATATAAACCAGCTCTTTAACACAAGCTCCATCCACAGGAGCCTTTTTTTTCTTTTTTTTACTGCTATTGCATACACACATTTGATTTATTTTCCTTCTTTTAGACAACTTGTGAGACTATCAGGGGAAGGACTCTGTAATGTAATCTTTCCTAGAGACACATACCCAACCAAAACTTGAAGATTATACATCAAATGTACACATCAAATGTACACACCTGAAAGAGGTCTACAGCTATGAAAGTCTTCCAAAACACCCAAATGTAAATGCAGAGACCTATGATACCCAGATGTGCCTTCTATTGTGGGTGTGTGAAGTTTTCTTGAACTGCATGTCTAATTTGATCCGTAAGGATTGACTTCAATGAGACTTCAACATAAGCTCAGCTGTGTTTGTTACTATAAAGGAGTAGCTCTGGCACAGCTTATTTGTTTAGCTGCACTCCAATTTGTGGAGTCACTAGTATTACATTTCTGAGTTATAAAGACATGAGGAAATTGCTGTATTTGTATCATAAATTTTATATATGCTGAAGTTGATTGAATGACATGTTTTGCATTGCCATGTCTCGTTCTCTTATTCCATGTGTGAGTTAGACATACAGTGGGAGCATTCGTACAAATAAAAAAAAGTTTCAATTAAAATAGAATACAGTTTTCATGACACTTCCCAATTGTGCTATTTCCCTTTAGTAAAAGGTATACGATAGAGAAATAATGCCCCATACTCACATAAGAAACACCACCCTGGTGATTGGAAAATGTTCTCTCTAATGGTACATTAAAGAACAAGCAAGCTTCACTCAGATTGTCGTGTCCTGGGTACAAGATGTCCAATGTAACATAGCACAATTTTAAGCTGAGGCTTTTAACTTTTCTTTTATGAGCTGTGGAATTTTCTGCTACCAATGCAGGGGAAAACTAGTGACAAACAACTACACATTAAACTATAAAAGAGTCCAGCACACTGGCTGCAGAAGAAAAACACGGCTGTGTACAGAAAAAACGTTTTGTGTACCTCATGCAAGCATCTCTTTTGAAAACTCATTGTTGCATGCTGTGCAATGTGAGAGTCTGCATCACAGTCACATTCTTTCAAAGTTTACTCTAAGGGAACAAGAGCAGCATAGCAAGTGGAGCAAAATGCCAGTGAACTAAATACAGTGTTAGCTAATGAGGTCCTGTTGCACAGTGAGAACTTGCCTACAACAGGACATACACTAATGCACTGCTGTGTAGGAGACATCCACTCAAAATTACTATGAAAATCAGTATTTGAGCACTGCATCAAGATCATGACTTAGGTTGACATAATCAGTTTAGTTTTCAATAACGTATACGCATTTTAATGCCCACTATCCTGTATCACTTTCATGTGTGTTTTGGTAACACAAAATTTCATAAGAGTATCATATTATTTAACAATTTAAAAAATAATGTAAAAAGATAGCAAGGCTTCTAAGACATAATTATTATATCTATCTCCTTCCACTGACCTAAAAATATAATAACCTAAAAAGTTCTTTTCTTTGAAGTCAGTGAAAAATCACTTGTCAGTCACGAAATACCTTGATTAAAACACATTAACCATAAGAAAATATGCCAAGCAATACTTTCAGCAGTTAGACAGACACAACAAGGTTGTTAAATTCTACTTCTCTACCCAGCCTCTCCCCATTTTAATAAGACAGAAAGTTACCAAAAACGGACATACCACTGTACTAATAAAACATCTTAGAGGTAGAAACTATCAGTCCCTGTTGTATCCCTCCTGGCTAGAATCTGTCTTTCCAGGGTCTAGTTTTCCTGGCTGTTCATTGTGGTGCTGCCTCTCATGCGTGATGTCATCTCAGAGTAACCAGATTGAACTGGCCAGGAACCTCACCGGAGCTGCAGGCCTGAAGTTTGCACTCAAATTACAGCACACGGATGAGCAATAAGAAAATGCCAGCGAGAGGAATCAAGTTTCCTACAAATCAGGCAAAGTATCTTGACACAAAAATTAAGTTAATACTGATGTAACTGGCTCCTATATCTGAATGGCCATTAAGCTTTGTTAGTTTTAGCGTAATTGTTCAGCATTGGGGCTTTTTACGTGTTTCTTCCATTTATAGGACTTCTAGTGTGATGTTTACAGATATTGCTGAAAAATGCAGTTATGCAGGTAGAAATTTTGTACTGTGCTCCTGAAAACGTTAATGTCTAAAACTTCACGAAATCCCATCAAGTTTTCTACAGCAATTTGCTGAATTAATGTAGTGCCACAATAGACTCAGATGTTTTGTATTCCTGCAGTTTACCCCTAACCCTCAATTAGACAGATTTAAAATTCTGACCATTAGTCTACTGTGTATCCACAATATGGAGACACAGGTTTTTCATGTTACTAAAATATGCAGGTTATTATTTGGGGGTGGGGTGGGGGGGGAGGAATAACAAAGAAATCCTGCAGATAAATAAGAACCACCAAAAGACAGTCGCCCATCTGAAGCTACAGTCCACATTTTACGAACATGCTCAAGGCATGTACCTTTTCCGGGTTAAGTGAAGGTGGCCCGTCCACCTCGGTCGAAATCGGTTAATTTCGCCCAAATCAGTTAGATGGTACATGGACGACGTCATGGAACACGCCCCGCGGCGTACGGAACTCGGCACACCACGCGGCGTGCAGTCTGAATGAAATTCCCACTGAAAAAGCTGGAGGTCGCAATCGATGATTTTTAGTCATACTTTTCCCTCCATATCAGGGTCTTGGGACAAAGCGAAGTCAATGGAGAACTTGAGCTCCAAACCGGGTTTTCGAGCAGCCCCTGTCTGCTACACATATTTTCCTACCGATTTCCAAGAGGAGAGCAATAAACGCAGCAGCCAAACTACTCTACCGAGTTGGTCGGCGAAGAATGAAGTGTCGGTGATGGTGCTGCTACGCTTATTTAAGTCTCACCCTGCACTTTTAGTTGGGTGGTAGGATCAGACCGCTACTCGTGTCAGCGGGGACATCGGGGGCAGGGGGTGCGCAACCCAAGTCCCCCCTCACGGGCGCTGGCGGCCGGAAGGGGCCGCGGGAGGGCGGGGGGAGTCCGGGAGCGCCCCGGGCCATGCGGTAACTTACAGACATGGTCATCCATCCTGAGCGGCCTCCGGAGGCGGATGCTGGCCGGGATGGTTTTGTCCATCAGC
>VZTF01007438.1:66737-89541 GCA_013397755.1 Cnemophilus loriae
CCCGCCCCCCGGCCCTGACCCCCGCCGGGCCGCGCCGAGCATCCCCCGCTGGGCTGACCCGCCCCTGCCCCCGGCGCACGGGCACACCCCGGAGAACATTTTCCCGGGAGAGAGGGTTTTCGTTTACAAAAGCCTTGCTCGGATAGGAGAAAAAGGTTTCTGTGTTTCCGTTGCAGTGCGCGGACTTGCTTTCGAGTGGCGAGCTTTAGAATGAGCAACACATGCCACTGTCCACAGCTATTACCGGAGCATGTGTGTGTCTGTGTGTGTGAGCTTTATTATGGCTTTAACTTTTGGTGGTGTTAGTATTGGCGAGCAGACAGGTAACCAGAACCTACTTTTCCCCATCTTTCAGTTCTGTGTCTCTGTGAGAACGATACCAGCATAGTTACAAACTTGTATCTTTATTTATAAACTGATGCCAACATTTCTTCATCTTCAAGAACTAACCTCAGTGTTGCCACATTGAGGATATATGTTTGAATCAACATTTAAATAAAATAACAATGAAAGAAAAAAGTATTTCCAAGATGTTCATTAATTTCATCTTGATCGTATCACAGATATACTGCCGTCTGAATTTAGTAAGATAACTGATCACTACTTCAGAACGTAAATTTACTTTACACCAAAGATTGCTGATTCATGCACGCTCTCCATTCCTGTAGTAAACATGAAATTACTTCTCTGATATAATCTGAGTTATCATAAATACTCCATTATAAAGGGAAAGGCCCTCACAAATTTATGCCAGTATGCATTTGGAGTAATGATTTGAGTCCCTGGTTTCAGAATGAGAGATCGCAAAATTAAGTGAGATGAAGCTTGCTTCAAACAGCAAAGCTGTTTGCTGCAAGAGTTTGTGATATAAATCCAATACTGACTTTAACTGATTGCTATTAAAATAGAAATATGTTTTGTTTTTCTCCTCTAGATGTATATATCGCTTCTTTATAAATATGATAGTAGCGTGAAGGAAATGAAAACTTTGCTAGGGGTTTTATCTTGAAATCACATAAGTGAAATAGAAATATTAGAAAAAATAAACTATGATAGTAACAAATCAATTCCTGTTATGAATTTGTAACTACATAATTCCTTTCTAAAGCTTTTGGAAAAAAAATTTGCAGATTATGTCCAAATATTCTTTCAGACTTTGTTCAAGTAATAAGTGTACCTAAAAATTTATCCCTTTTCTCTGGCAGATAGTATCAGGATGATATTTCATACGAACTAAGACATTATGGTCAGCTCACTCAAAATGGTAACTTTGACAGAATTGTTTCTTCAATGTGACATCAGAGACTTATAGTCATCTGTAGTGCTATAGTGAAGTCTGAGGAAATACAGAAGCATCCCAAAAATCCCAAACAATATATTTTCTATCCATATTTCTTCATTTTCCAGAACTAAACCCAGTTTTAGTTCAACTTGAAAACTACGCATTGGAGCAGGAAGACTGGAGAGATGTGCCAGTGAACCACACAGCAATGTCAAGGCATGCCCACTTCACCTTGGAAAGCACCACCTCTGGAGTGGCTGGTTAAGCCACTCTGCGGATAATGCTTTCTTATTCAGAACCTCAGCACAGACTTCAGCTTAGCACGGGCTATGTGTAATCACTGTGATAAGGATACAAGCGTGGTTTATGTGCTTGATCAGTGAGCCAGCTCTTCAGCTGCCTCCTGAAAACTATTATTTATTGCCTTAACTAGCAAAATAGGAATCTTGAACAAGAGATGCAATAGAAACTGAAACTTGGATATCAAAGGTGACTAGTGCTTTGATATCAAATCAAGAAAAGCTAGCTAATCTTGTAGCGTCAAAGAAACTTATCACTTCGAAATACATAGCCAACAAAAACAGCTGTTTTCTTCATGTATATCAGCAGAAGGAAGGAGGTTTCTTGGAAAAGAGGAAAGGATTGTGAAACTGCATCTTGCTATTATTACAGCTTCTTGCACCAAGCTCAGAGATGCATACGTCTTTGCCTGATGAGCTGACCATGTGAGCTACTATGCAGCTTTTTGGGACATCAGTTTTGTTAGATAAAGCACAAGACTTTAAAAGGAGTGCCCTATACCCTTTAAATTAAAGGGGTATGTGTACCCTTTTCAACACTGATTTTTTAAGCTTTCTATGAGTATTTTGACTTCGGTTATGATTTAGCCAGAAGATCTATTGCAGTTCTAATACTGCGAAGTTCATGGGTGGTGGTGGAACTATCCTTCTGTGCTCTTTTAAAATCATGAACTATCAAAATAAGAAAATTGTGTTGTATTCTTTTAAGATTCACTTCAGTTCCCTCCTATAACCCACAGATGAAAATCTATGTCAGCTGATGTGCCTCTGCACCACTGTAGCACAGAACACAGAGACTGGGTCAGATTACAGTGTTACCTGTAATAATAACCTATTTCTGATACTGGCCAGTGATAGCTACCTAAGGAGAAACACAAGACTAGGGCAAAAAGATGTACTGATAACAATCTGCGGTATTTGAGTTACCATCCTGCGGTTTCTACATTCAGTAGTCTTTAATGTACTTTTTTCCCAAATTTGTTCAGCTGATCACTGAACCCGTGTAAACTTTTAATGGAATAAATATAACAGCTTAATCTTCAAAAGCAGTGATATTATAATCCTTTCTTCCTTTATTTACAATTCCTTAAAGTAGTGAAAAGCACTCATAATGTTAAGGACATCTCAACAAGTAAAGCAAAAGAAAAAAATGTGAGTACAGACTTAGTCCAACATATGCTGACTTCTGTCCTGATGCAAGATTTGTTCTGTAGGAATTCCTCAACAGAAAGGAAGTTTTTAGCATTTTAAATTACCATCTCCACAGTTGTTCCTGCTTATGGGTTTGTACTGCAAACTGTAAATGGGTTTGTACTGTGTTGTTGCCTTTTAATTTGAGACATCTTTAACACAGATTTTTTTTCTCTTCACGAAATATTTAATCTGTAACATGATTCATTGCTTAAAATAAGATTTGAAAAGTACTATGGCTGTCATTACATAAAGAATAATGCAGCTTCTTATCCACCAGCACTCTCAAATCATTCTCTTCAGGGCTGCTCTCAATCCTTCTCTGCCCAGACAGTATTTGTGCTTGAGATTTCCCTGATCTAGGTGCAGGACCTCACACTTGGCCTTGTTGAACTTCCAAAGGTTTACATAGGCACACCTCTCCAGCCTATCCGGGTTTCTGTAGATGGCATCCCTGCCCTTCAGCGTGTTGACTGAACCACACATTGGTGGTGTCATCACTGGTCTCTACTTGTACATTGAGCAATTGACCACAACTCTTTGAGTGCAACCATCCAGCCAGTTCCTTACCCACTGAGTGATTCTTCTGTCAAATCCATGTCTCTCCAGTTCAGAGACAAGGATGTCCGGCAGGACACTGTCTAATGCTTTGCATAAGTCCAGGTGAATGATGTCTGTTGTTCTTCCCTCATCCAGCAGTGCTATAACCCTGTCACAGAAGGCCTCCAAACTTGTCAGGCACAATTTTCCCCTAGTGAAGCCATGCTGGCTGTCACTGATCACCTCCCTGTCCTCCATGTGCCCTAGTATGGTTTCCAGGAGGATCTGCTCCATGATCTTGCTGGGCACTGAGATGAGACTGACTGGCCTGCTGTTGCCTGGGTCTTCCTTATTCTCATTTTTTCCAAAATTATTATCCTTCCCCTTTTCCAGTTAGCAGGGACTCCATCAGACTGGGGATATTCACTGAATATACATGTAAGTATCCATGAACGTTAACCTTGGAGCAAATCCCTTCCAACTCCATTTCACGGGTGGACAAATGCTGTGTCAGAAGGTTTTTAAGGTACCAGGTATTAGTTTGTTTTCTGCATATCCTCTGTCAGAGAGCACCACAGTCCTGCTTTTCCCTCCAACTAGGTGTTCCAGGCATAAAGAGTGACTCCAGGGCGTGGTCCCACGGGTATAGTCACAGCAGGGTGAGCCAGGTGTTGGTAGCAGGACCCATTGACAGTCCCAGGCAAGAGATGAATCAGGTCCAGGCAAGAGCAAAAGGAGATGAGACTACGGGTAGGACTATAGACCGAGTTTCATCTTGAACCTGAAGTCCATGCAGCAGACAGGACTAAAGACAGTGGGCAATGGACATCTGAGAGAGTCATTCAGGAGGAAAACTAGCTACCATGTAGGTTTGCGATCTGTCCAGATAGTAGGGCCAGGCTAGGCTGGATACCAGCATACGGCAAGATAGCTGAGGGTCTAGGGCTGAGGTGAAATGGAGACGTTGGGTTCATGAGCAGTGTGTGCACACCATGGGTGAGCCTGGTCTGGACCACCAGATTCTGGAGGTGCACTTGGTGTCTAGACTTTCTCCTGTAACACCCATGTGGTTAGGTAGGGACTTTCTGTAGACTGGCTTTGCCCACAGGCTTTTAAATTATTTTAAAGCCCCCTTATTAATCCAATCATCTGGCAAAAATGTCTCTTAATCCTTCAACCTTTTAAACCTCTTTTAAACATTTTTTGTACTTCCCCTCCTTTTATATTTGGAGTTGGGGTTATCCACATAAGAGATAAAGAGAATCAATTCCAACCATCACTGTTTTGATCTCCATCTGCCACCCTACTCTCTCATGCTATGACTAAGTGAACTGCCAGACACCTCTCTGACACATAGCCAAGCAGGGCAGCTGCTGCTCAGTCTCTATGGCAAACACTTCTGCTTCCTAAAAACTCGAATTACAATGAAATATGTGGGGTTTTTTCCCTGTTATCACCGTCAATTGTTACAAATGCCCACTAATGTCCTCTGTAAACCTTCCAAAGAAGGCCAGGAGGACATGCACTGGATTTCTTACACAGTCAGAATTATTTGCTGCTGCGTAGGTGATTTTCTAGTCTTTCATTTTGTCATTTGCTCTTTTTTAATTTGGTTCAAAGGTAAGCTCGATAGACCTCGAATGTAAATTCAGTCACTTAATACTGGGTATGTTAACTCTTTTACCATGTTGTTTGTGTCCACCGGCTTTTAAATACCGAATATGGCTATATGATAAGAGCATTGCCTATGTAAATATGTTGTATCAGGAGGAGTTATCTATTATGAATACCTACGTAATAGACACTGCATTGCAAGAATTTCTCTTGCCTAATCTAGTTTTATTAGGCAATAAAAAAGTTCTCTCTGGCACAGAGAGACCTGTATACTGCTGACCCTAACCGGTGGATCATGATGACAAGGTACTGAGATATTCTTTGGGAAATAAATATCTGACCTCTCTTATTCTTATCTGGGCATTAAAGGTATTATGCAACTGAATATGCAGATTTTGCAAATTCAGGAAGTCTAAAAGTTAAGACTTTTTTTTTCAGAAGACTAGATTTTGCATATGCATAGAGTTTTAATTTGTTGTTTTTAGAGTAGAAATGGAATTATTATTACCTTTGTTTGTTCTTCAGCTAGCACATCTATACTAACTCCTGTTAACCCTTTTACCATGGATTACTGACTTTACATGTTACTGAGATGATGGCTTCAACAAAAACTTAACTTTCCTTTAAAAAAAAAATCTCAAATCCTAGATGTCTATCTAAATTATCAGTCCAACAGATATTAATGAAACCATCACTCATCTTGAAAAACACTGAATAAAAATCCTCCTCCTGCTGCAGGATTGGGTCACAGCTGCTTATCTTTCAGGGTTTGAACAAGATCCCTTAGTAATAGGAAATCAATTACAAAGCCATTTTCCTCATCTCTGTTTGAGGTAAGAGTTTATGAATTCCTCTCTATAAATCACAGAAGCTCCAATAAGGCAAATCTCTTTCATCTTTGTATCTCAAAGCAAAAGATTAGAGACGAAATCCTGCAGTTCCTTAGGGGAACTTCCCTTTTTGTGTAGTTTCTGAGTCCTCACCTGCTTAAAGAAAGCTGTTGCTTTCAGAGCTGTAATGATTTATGATTTTAAGGGATTATTTAAACCAGTTCTGCAAATACAGCGATTCCATCAAAACATACATTCTATCAGGTTCTGGGTGGTCTACAATGGATTATGGCATTTTGTTTGATCATAGTCTGACTACACCTACATGTACACAAATTTGTCCATATAAATGCAGATGAAGTTTCTGATTGAATCAACGTAAGATTTCACTTTATTGTGTCCATCTTAAAAAGAGGAGTGATTTTCTTGGGTGGATAAGTTTTGCTGGCCTACCAAAGGATCACAGGAGATGAATGTCACAGACAGTACAAGGTAGGAAGTGGGACTGCATGGTGAGGATAGGGGAGTGAAAGAAATGTGATTGGTTCTTCTGATAACAAACTAGGAGCTGCAAAGATTGGTTCAGCTATCTTCTTGACCATTTGCAATTGGTTAGAGTATCTGATATTTTTCAAACTCCTAATGAACATATCTACTTAATATGTTCTTAAATATAGACCAAGACTGAACCAGCACTGAAGAATCTGTCTCTGAAATCAAAACTGAATAAATACTTTGATGTTACATAATATCTTAGTTAACATATAACTTAGGAAAAGAGTAAGATGTTGCAATGTCATGGTTGTGGTATTAGATATCTTTTTGCTGTTCCTGTTAAAAAAAAAAAATAAAAACTATCAAACATGGCTACAGTATAAGCTCCTTAAAAGGACTGGTTCACACACACTTACTAAAGACTTTTTAGGATGCAGCCATACTTCATGTAAACCTCCCAAGTACAGTAAGTGTGCTTTACCTGACCATGACTTGCCATTCACTTATGGTCCCTCAGGGACTGCACATGATTTGTACAGCCACGATTCTGCAGCTCTGGCCACAAAGCATGCATTAATGTTGATTCAGTGCAGTGCTGCATTAACACACTTTGCCTCTCTACAGGATTTAAACATGATAATGAGCTTCAACTGATTCAGAATTTCGTTTCTTAGTGCAGCATGGTAAGGCAATATCCTGGCTCAGGTGGAGGAGGAACAATGCTCAGACTTTGGAGCAATTGGAAAGGCAGACTGCAACAAGAAAATGAAAAATGCAGCTTGGGATGTCTACTTGACAGATTGATAGGAAATGCTGGTCATTGTCAATATGGTTTGTGTGGAAGAAGGGTGATGGAACAAGCCATTGGTCAGAATAGAAACTGCGACAGGACTGACCAGTGACAAAGAATAAGAGAAAAAACTGAGAGGGAGTTAGGAGTAACAGGGAGTGTAGCACTGAAAAAATAGTCAAATAACTACCTATTTGCTAAATAAGGTATGTGTCCTATGGAGCAAACAGCAATCTTAAATATCCTAAAAATATATTCTAATGCATATGTCTAGAGACTAGATAAACCTGCAGAGGAAATCCTAAACCTTAATTCCATGATTTTCAGTGTTTCAGTCGATTTGGATGTAAAGATAGCCGACAGGTCATTATCTGTAATTAAACTAGCATGGCCGTATACAATGATGAGGGAAGCTGAGAAATCTCAGATGCTACTAACAATTTGTTTGCTGTTTTTCAATATAATTATGATTAAGAAAGAACACACTGTCTCATATAATTTTCTCATTACAGTCACTCTCCCAAAGGATGACAAGGCAAAATGTAAAGTAATAGATGAACAGAAGCAAGAGGAAGTTGGAGTTCCCTTAGCACTAACTTTGGAAAATTATATAGTTTCATACTACATCTGCTTTTATAGCACTCTATACCTGTTACACATGGATTCATCTTCATTTTCTAATGTACACTGAGTTAATTAAGGATAGCCTGTTAATTTTCTACTGTTGCTTGAGAACATTAGAGATCATGGTCTTCTAACAGTGCTAATATATTAGCCTGCCTAAGTGCAAATATTTAAAATGTATCTTCTCTGTGCTTACGTTTATCAATTGCAAAATGGTATTATGTAACTCTGTCTTCGGTAATCTTTTAAAAAAGGTGAAATAAATAATAAGATCAAATAACTTTTTTTTTTTCACTTGATTAAGGTTTCCATATGAACAAGAAATACAGCCTCTGAAAATTTTACAGAAGGTAAGAGCACAATCACACTTCCTTGTCTGACGGCAGCTGCTTTTTAAAACATGACCTCTGCCATGTTATGGCATAAGGAGCTTCCAGGAAACAACCACGTAACTCTCCTTACTGTTTCAACAGAAGTTTTGTATTCTGTCAATCAACATCAACTCTAGAACAAAATTAAAAGACAGAAATATGTCTTTCCAAAGAAACAATCTAAACTCATTGGTAGGGAAAACACTGAGAGAGGAGTACTGGCTAATACAGTCTGTACCTCCTTGTCTAAACAATTCTTAATTAAGGTAAGAAATATGCACTCTTAAATGGGACTTAGTACTCAGAAACTCCTAAAGTAAAAAAATGCAGTAGTGGCATAGAAAGCAAAATAACAGAATGATTTTGCACTCCTGGTCATATCTCATTAACCCATTCAGTCATATATGAAATAAACAAATAATTAAACTCAGGTCACCCATCATTAAGAAGCAGATAATAAAACCTGGAAATTTATTACCTTACATTTTAAATTTATGACCAGTACCACGGAGTATGTGTCATGTTCCTCTAAGAACCTTTGTTTATAATTTAGCCTGAACATTCCAGCAATTACTTAGCAGGAAATAACAGAAGAAGTGAAGTGGACAATGGACGAAGAGACGTGAAATAACTGCATGGTAGTAAGAGACTGTAAAGAAGTATAAGGCTCTGCAATTTTAATTGCAGAATTGTAATTGCAGTCTGTAATTGACCTGTGAAAATGTATATGAATAGTAATATTTGTGAACACAACAATTGAATGTTCAATGAAATAGTCTGAAATAGTCTGTCAAAAAATTGGAGAATTTCCAACAGCCTGTTTAACTAAAACAATCTGAGAATCACAGCTTTAAGGGTTCTATTTCCTTGTAAAATAATTTTACTCATCTAAAATTTTAGTCCTGTTCAGAAGTCCATGCCGATAAAAAAGATTCACAACTTTCCCTCTGGGTACCTTTAGCCATTTGCCAAGTGGTTTTTATTGGCTGCCCAATAAAATATGAAGTAAATTACTTTGTATCAAGTAATATAAAAATGGTATTTTTTCCCTGTTCTCATTAATAAGATTCTTCATAATCCTTTTCTTAAGGAAGACCCTATAGAAGCAAACACACTGTCAGTCATATGATTGTACTTAACAGGGAATTTATCACAAACTCTCAGCAAGTAAAAAGTTAATGTAAAACCTAATCTCCTTTGTGTCCCCCCATCCTTGTCCCCCAGTGTCTGTGTCCGTTCCTACTCCCATGCCGCAACCACCCAGTCATATTTCCTACATGCTCCTCTGCCCTGCAGAACCTAGCGAACTTGTTATGATAGAGGATTTAGAAGCAGAATGTGTTGGGTTGTGAACTACTTCCTGTACACTTGTTACGGGTTGAGTAAATCCTCACCCTCTCCAAGATCCTTGCCTTCCAATAAATCAGTGTTCCCCTTCACCAGTTTTAGATAGCTTCAGGGAGATAAAGGACCATGGAAAAGACATTTGGATGGAGCAAGGGAGGCTTTTGGTGGGAGGGGATCTGCCAGCTTCCCTCCTAAGTAAATATAATCAGTGTATTCTTGGGCTTGTGAAAGTACAAAATGTTAAATCTGAGTGTCACTTTGCATCGAGTCAGAGAAAGATACAAATAGTCCACAAAGCTATAATGGATAGCATGCCAATTTAAAAAATAACAATAAACAGTGTGACAAACATCTGTTTCATAGTTGTTCTTGGAAATAACAACAATGAAAAGCATTATTTTAATGCTGACCATCTTTCAAACTTGGTCAATTCTGTTCTGAAATGTAGCCAATACTTTGTGCTTTTGGTTTATCCAGGACTATCAAATGACTCACTTTTTTTGTTAAATAGATACAGAATAGGTATTTGGTAGGGAGTACAAATATTTCTATTTCAGGAATACCTATATCTATTTCTATATTAGAAAAGTGCCTTTATTTTATCTCTCCACAAAAATTTCTGAAAATGAAACTACCATAGTTTCTTCCATAGTTCAGGTGCTTTTCCAGAAATTCATATTCTGTCAATTCACTCCCGTATTAACTAGAGTTCACACTATGGCTGCTTCTTATTTTATATAGAATATAATATTTTTCTGTTTGTAGATAGCCACCAACATTTTTTTCCATAGATAAAAAATAAGAAGTTGAGTCTCTCCCTTCCCATGATGGTCTCATGTGCCAAGTGCAACTCGTTTCTGATGTTTTTGTACCTTTATATTCTTCTGTAATGGTCATGGTTATATTGCCCCACATCTCTTTAGCTTGAAAAACCAGTTAAGCTGTCCAAGGGCTGGTGCTAGAGACCAATGAAAAAAAATTGTTTCCAGCTTCTCAGAGCTCAGGAGAGGTTGCTAACAGAGTATACAGTTGTGTAACTATGCAAGATCAAACTTTTAAAATTTTTCCGTAAGTGTGGAATTTTTTTCTATCAGTGATCATACTTTTTATGTTAAAACGTGCATCCCTAGATAAAAATGACTTGACTATACTTTGTCAAATCATACTTCAGATGACAAAAAAAGAAAAAGGAAAAAAAAAAGGGCCAGAAAAAATTTTAAAAATTACTATGAGTTACAAACTTATAATTGGAAGAGCTAAAAAAATCCACCAGGCAAGAACAGAATATATCTGTACATTTCTACCCAAGACAACAGGAAGAATACTGCAAAAAAATTTGAATGCTTTTTTCCTTTTGGCATCTACTTTGCCCAAAAGGGAATAAAGCTACTTGCTGTAATGGCAACCTCTTCCTACAATTAGTGTTTTTGTGAAGGAATAGCAGATTGGTGTTCCTTCTTCCAAACCTGATTCAGGCTTGCAATCAGCAGTTAGACTGTGTGTCAGCAGGCAGGACCCTAGAAATCCAATTCTTCCAAAAACTTGCCTTCCATACTTAAGCTGGGAAAATTAATATATCAGTGGATTTCAGGGAGTCTCTGTTTGACCAATTATAATTATCCTTATCTCAGTTATTTCATTTTTTGTCCTTATACACCTATTCTTTTCCTTCTTCTTTTGGAGGTTTTTCTGTGGGTTTTTTTTTGGTTCTGCTCTGCTGTTCCTATTTGCTTTTTGTTTTCTTCAATGTCTATTTTTTACAGTAGTGTCTTGGTTTAGGAATGGTATTCTTCAGTTTAGTGCTTCTACTGAAAACGTGTGCCTGTCGCTCACTCCACTGCTTTCCCTTTCCCCTTCCTTGCAGTGTGTTGGAGAGAAGAACTGGAGGTACAAAAGGCTGAGATAAGAACAATTTACGTGGAGCAGCAATGAGATGAGAAAATGAACACTAAGAGCAACAGTACTAATGACAGAGGGTACAAGAAAAGAGACAAAGATTCACACAGAAACAACTCCACCACTCTTACTTGACCAGAAGGAACTCCTTCTCCTCGGAAGAGACTGCCTTTCCCCCACCACAACAATGACGTGAGTGAGGTGGTATAGAATAAGCTCCGGGTCCTAGCCCGTGTCCTGTCCTGGCTACTGTAGAAATTAACCCCATACTGGCTGGAACCAGGACAAATAGCCTTCCCCTTGCTCTGTTATTTCCTATGCTTAAACACAATTATCTAATTTCTTCCCTCTCAAACGCAGAAACACCAGTCTGAGACCTCACTAAGCACAACCATGCACTCTTGATGTACATTTCGTCTTATTTTCTTCAAAACCACAGCCATGAATTTTAATGCACATGGGTCCCTGTAGAAATAATTACAGTATTTGCTTTTAAAAATGCATCTCATATAATAAGCAACATCTAACAAGAGCAGTTATGGTTACTATTTTCCTCTTCTGCTGTTTGTACTATTAGATTTCACTAGTACCCTATTGTTTTGGAAAACCTGCTTTTAAATTTTTTTTTACAGTGTCCTACTGTACAATAATATTAAATTGATCTATTATTTACCATTATAATTTTTTTGAATTTAACTGTAATTTGTTGATAGGACATGAATAGTCTTATCTCTAGCACTGCAGTATTTCACTCACTTGTCAAGAAAGAAGAAATTTTACCTTTCCTTCTCTTTTTTTCTCTCTCCTCTTCTGTTCCCATTTGTGAGTATCCTCTGCATTCATGGGATGATGTATCATTCCATATTGCTAATCGTGCAGGAAAACATTTTTCTTTTTCTGGATTAGACTTCTACTTCGTCAATGAGTTTCATAAACCAGCAAAAAAGTGTAGTATGTGGTGGGAGTGTCTCTAAGGGAGAGAAAGAGAGAAGCAGCACAACCAACCTGTTAGATCCCTACATAATACCTACTGAAATCGCAGTCTTAATGTTAGGATTTCCATTTGCTGGAAAGCTTATAAAGAGTAGTAACCTGAACTGCCTGAAGTGTCTTTTAGTAGTTTTGGCTGGAGTGGGAATATGAACTTCATCATACAGGAGTTTTTATTTTGCCAGATCCTCAGGTCCTCAATCCCTTGGATATCATTTTTTGTAAAATCATCTGTAAATTAACCTGGAAATTTTTGTTACAAGATGTATGAAAATAAGTAGGGGTCATTCAAAGAAAAGTTTTTGAAACATTCCTCCTACCAAAAAAGTAAGAGAAATATGTAAGGTAGGTTAATGCCAACACACTGGAGCAGACTCACAAGTTCATAAACTACACATCTTGCCATTTGCTCTTCCAGTGCCAATTACTGTAGTGTGATGACTAAATCTGATGAGTGTCCAGTAGTGACATTCATGAGAGCTGGTTGTGATAGCTGTCAGACCTAACCTGTATTTCATTTCACCTTGAAGCAGGGGAAGTGCTAGGGCAAGGTCCTGGAACCATTTGTTTAAATCTTACCAGGTCTTACACAGTATACTAAATATGATTAGTGCCTTGTCAGAACACCATCTGTTTGCCTCCCTTTTTTTTCCTTTCTCTTTTTTTCTCTGGTTTACCAAGGTCTTTGCATGGATGCTACTACTGCATAGGAGTGTTTACAGCAATTTGATATGGAGACTAAGAATTTTGTGGTTGTAGGATGTCAGGGAAAGCGTGAGGCTCACAGCAGCTCATGTAATTTCTGTATAAATTCAAAGCATATTCATGTGGCATCTCTCTCACCAAGAACACAAAAAAAAAAAAGAGAAAAAACGTATTTCCACTTACAGCTGGATACTCTTAGCAGTACTCCTTCTAAAGAATGTGGGAATTCTCAGACTGCCTTTTAACTGGAAAGCAGAGGGGCACAGCCTACAACTTTTACCCAGTTGTAGTTGTGGGGTGTGAGACGCTTAATCATATTTCTTAATAGTACCTCCCATATTGCCCAGGCAGTTTAACTCCTCTAGATGGAACAGAAATTATTCAAAAAGGTGCCCGTTTAAAATTGATTTTTAAACTTTGTAAAAAGAATTTAAGAGACAAACAAGAAGTTGTACTTGTAAGAGAATGCAGGTGACAACCAGTGGACAACGAGAATCATGAAACCAGTGAGGGCTTGAACCGATCACTATAGAAAACGAGAAATGTCATGTACTCTTCGGTGAACACCAGTTCCCAAGTGCTTTTGTAACACCTCTGTGCACGGAAAGATTCCTTCTATGTATTGATACAGTATCCCAGTTTATCAGAAAGTTATAGATGTGTATTTAATCACTTGATTAATAAGTTAAGACTGCTCAGATAGGGGGTCTAGCAACTTTCAGAGCTGATGCAGAATATGTGATAGAAGCAAGTGTGTGTGGTTGTGTGCCTGTGTGGGTGGCCGTGGAAGAAACACAATCTTATCTCAGTAGCAGCAAGTTGTTGGACTGACCTAGTGGAGAAATACTCTGATTCAACACAAATGTCACCCACTGCCCACCACATATAGTAGCAGACAGCAAAAAATGACACAATGACACTGTACACTGTGAAAAAGCTCAACTTTTATATAGCAATGCCTTTGAAAAGCATTGTGTTTCATTATCAATGTACGTCTTGGAAAGCACAGTATCTGGATGCAGCCCAGTATCAGGATGTGCGTGTCTGTGTTAATAATCTTATTGTTTTATTCTAATCGGGTTACTTCACCATTAGTAAAGTTAAGTGATGTGTACAGTTCCCTCCTCATCTTCTTCCCCCAGATTAATACTGCTCATATAGTTAGTCTTGGGCTGAAAGGTTATGCTAGAACATGTACTGCTATACCAAGTACATATGTTTCCTACATCTGTCACCCTTAGTAATATTGTTTGCTTCTCTGTAACTCACTGCCTCCTTCCCTATTTTCTTTATACTATAATATGCCACCAAGTGCATTCAAGCATCTCTCTGGGGTATGCACTCTTCTGTACATTCTGTGGCTGTCTGATGTAGCTTTATTTCTCATACTTGTGAAGACTTTATCACTGAGTAAAACAGTGGGCAAATTTTTCCTTTTTGCTAATCTTTTTAGTATCAGTGATGCCAATCAAGTGCATGGATGTCTTTGGAAGAACAGTTTAACTCAATCTCTCTGACTTTTGCTGCTAACAGCTGTTCTTTATTTCAGGCCTAATGATTAAACAAAGTGATTGCACAGATCACACCAGAAATTGAAAAATAAAGATTAGCTGGTGCCACAGCTCACAAAAGCATTAAAAGACAACATTGAGTTTCACCATCTGTACTTTGCAACACATGGAAGAGCACACTGAAGTGGATAAAAGAGACACAAAAAGAATAAAATGCATGTTAGTTGTGGTTCAGCTGGTTAAGAATATTGCTTGTAGCAATAGGCTTGAGATCAAATAATGAATTTGCTTCTTTCAAAAATCAAATAAAAAGCATGAACACAGTAACACTAATTTGGCAGTATCTGCTTTCAAAAACCTGCATAGTTAGCTGTCTTACTTTAACTGAAGTTCTAATATAAGATTCTGGACCTATAATTATTTCTATGATATCCTAAGATTTTGATCTGGTTAAAAAAATTAGAAGCTACACCAGCTGTGCAAGCCTCCAAAAAATAACCCCTCCTGCTCAGTCTCCGTTCTGTGTTCTTGTTTCAGTATTCATCTTCTTCTTGCCATTATCCTGGGATGGTCTTTTCTGAACACAAAACTTCCTAAGTTCAGTGAAGTCATGTGGGTGTTGCACAGAAAATGGTCAGATATTTTGCTTGTAAGTTCTTCTCAAAATCTCTTCTCAGAAAATAATTCCAAAAGAAATCCAACATTTTACCAATATCTTTATTTATACCCATGACAGAGGGACTAACTTTTGTTTTGAATATATCTCACTAAGAAGCAAATAGGAATTTAGAGCTAAGCTCTAAGGTAGAAATATAAGAGAGTTCAGCTGACGAAAGACTTTAATTTTTGCAGAACTTCTGACTGTTTCTTATCTTTTCTTGGATGACCTCTGGATTGGAGTCATCACTGATGTCATTTAAGTCGAAAACCATGGACTATTGTCTCTTAAAATTTTGTTATTACTCTAGACAGATGTTGAAAAATCCTTTTATGACTTAAAAAAGAAAGCAGGGAAAAAAAAGTTAAGAATTTGCTCTTTGAAAATGTTATCTACTGATATATATCAGGTCAATATCCAGTGGATTAATTCCACCATTGCATAATGGGAAGAAAACTAAGAAACACCCCCAAGTTCTGCACCCCATTTCAGCTTACTGTTTTTACCAAAATCCTTCTAAACTGGCATATGAGAGTTCATAATCTCTTACGAGGATTGGGAGTTCACACAGGAATGAAGAGTAACTGATTGAAAATAATATCAATGGGTATACAAAATAATATGGAATGGGTATACAGAAATAAAATAAGCAAATCAGTCAGCATGAGAGAACAGAAAGACCAGAAAAAAGATTTTCAGGAGTGTTCATACACCTCTAAAAGAAAATTATTTAAAATATACTTTTCTACTGGATGCATTTCTCTTCATAAATTTAAGTCATATATATCATCCTGCAGCTAGGATCACTGATTTTAGTATTTTCTACTTACCAAAGTCACTTCGGGCATTTTTAATAAAGTCAAGATCATCATTATCATCCAAGATGAAGATACTAATCTGCACACATCAGAAATTTTGCTGTTTTAATCCTCGTCTCATTCCAGTACAGGAAATGCTATTCTTCATTGTTTACGGCTAGAAGAAAAACAACGTTAAAAAGATCAGTTAAGTGTCAGGTGACTTAAGAACATTTTTGGACTTCCTCTGGTGCTCTGATGTTGTAGGTTTTATTAAGTACTATTAATGGATGGATAGCTGTATCTAAGGACAGCAATGGCTACATCAAACCAAACTATGTGTGAGACCAAAAATGTACTAATCGTCAAGTGTTGCTTGGTTGATACGTTCCAAGATCTTTAAAGGTTCTGAATTCATATTGCTTCTCACAACCATGACAGCATTAGTGCTTTGAAATTAATAAAAAATTTATTTAAAAGTCCTTTTTAAGAAGTATGTAGACTTCCATACTGAAAATAAAGCAAACAAATTGTGGACTATCAAAGGAAAATCAACTCGAAATTTATTTCAATATTTAGTTACATTACATTAGCTCTCAAAATGATGAATTGTTAAAACTTCAAATGTAAGAAGATTCATACATTTCATGTTCATTCTGACTACTGACAAATCACAACTTATTTATTAAAGGATTCTACCTATGTAACTTGTAGTTGCCTAAATTTTTACTTAACATTTATATTAGATTTATACTCCTTTCTTCTACAAATGCTAACCTTTTATATCTCCCTGTAAGATACTACAATGTAGAATTTAAGTGAAAATTAGAAGTGTGGAAACTTCTAGTCAGTAAAATTTGCATTCAATTTCCAGTATCTGAAGAAGTTTAAACATAGTGCAAGTTCTACAAAATAGCATTCTGATGCAATACTTTGGGTTGTATACACTTGGTTACTTTTCCCATTTTATACTTGTTCTATGCAGTGACCTGAAGATAGAGCTATTCCAAACACTTTGTATTATCACATAAAGGGGTTTTAAAGACAAAAAGGACAAAGAATGAACACTGCAGGTGATGGAACCAAGGCTTTTTAAAATTTTTTTTTTTAAAGAAACTTTCTTAATTTTCACCTATGATCATGGGCGCACCAGACTTTCCTTGTGGCTGACTTTTCTTGTTAGTCAACTTGTGGCAGAGCCCATATCCATCTTCTTTTGATTGGAAAAAGTTGCCAGAGTAGTTCATACAAACTTCATGTAGTTCATACAAAGTTCATGGCTTCAAAAAACTTTGAGGAGTCTTGCAGACTAAACCAGACTTTCAGCTCTTTTCATGGTATCTTTGAGCCAGTACTTGCTCAGTTGCTGTCTACTGTTTCGTCTCTGCTCCTTCATTACCCTTCTTGGGCAGAGACACTCTTCAAGACAACAGGGAAAAAAACCTGTCATATTCACCTACTGAGTACGAAAGGAGGGCATATATTTCTGAGTGAGGGCTTTACAAAGGGATGTAATAAACTTTTCTCAGTTCAGCCCTCAAATTAGACAAATACAGAAAAAGGACAATAATGGTTAAATGCCACTTGTTTGCAGGCTCATATTTGTCAGATTCTGTTTTGATTCCACAGACTGCTTACAGAAGTTTAATTTATGGTTTAAATGCAAGCAGTTTGATTATTGACATAGCCAAACCTCACTTTCTGCTATTGCAGTCTAAGCATATTAGTTATTTTCTTGTGTGGAAGAAAGGTAGATTAACTGCTTGTGGATGAGACAAGCAGAAGATAAAGACTGCCACCTATTGTTCTGAAATAAAGCACAGTTTCTGCATACAGCAAGAGAACATGAACATCCTGAGTTCAGTGCTCCAGCCATCTCTATCACTTTCCCAATAGAAAGATCTTGGTTCTCCTAATATACAACCTTTTATCTAAGTGGAATGCATTTTGGCTTTATGCCTAATTTACAAATTGAAAGACTTTTCCACAATTCAGTGAACGGCATAAACAAACTAAATTAATAGAAAGTATAAAGTACCTGGGTGAGGTATTTAATTACAAGATGTATTTGCTTTCTTTTCAGGTAAACCTATCTACATGAATTGTGTTATTTATTTACAATGGAGGCAAGAAAAAATTCTGTGTTCTTTGTCCTTGTCTCAATATTCATCTTCACCTTGTCATTATCATGGAATTCTCTTTTATACATGTAAAACTACTGAAGCACATTGAAGTCACATGGGTACTTCAGATAAAATGGACAGATACTGTGAAAATTTTGATTTAGAACACTGTGAAATATAGGTTAGAAAACAGTGTACTGAAAAGAATACAAATTCACTGACACAGAGGGAAGACGAGGTTACCTGATTACGTATTGTTAATTTTTTATCCCTTTCACACTACAGTACAATTAAGACTCTTGAACATCTGTCCAGTACTACTGGAATCAGAATTACATTCTTCATAAATGTGGCAGTAAAAACGCGACCAAAGAAAAATCTAGTGTCATCAAATAATGAACCTTTGACTGCTCAGCTGAAGTGGCTGGGAAGCCAGAATCTGGGCCTCAGAGACTTGATGCCTATGTAGACTTGAAATGCACTACTGCCCTGCAAAGACAATATGGAATAGCCTCTCTATTTTATTCTGACATTTTCTGAGAAAAAAAGCTGTCAGCTGAAAGAAACATTGTCTGGATAAGTAAGCTTTCTAAAGAAAGTAATTAATGTTAAATACAATAAGGTTCCCTCTAAGTTTAAAATAAAATGTCAAGGGCAAATGTAATAAAAATAAATATTTAATGTGAATTCTCAACTTGGAAATTCTATTTATGCTTATCTTGTCTGGCCTTAGTAAGAGGTGCATAGATACTGTAGGAATTTCTACATAAAGCCAAAAGGTTCTGAGACAGAGCACTTAAAATCCTTTTAATCTGGATAACATTAAACAAGAATATTAAACATTTAACAAGAATAACATTATTGGAAGAAGGACACCTTCCAACTATATCAGTGGGTAAACTTACTCCCTATTTGTCCTGCTAGTGCTTTTACTGTTCATCATTCCCAGTTTAAATGTGCCTAACTTCATCTTTATGTCACAGAAATGTTTAACTTCTACAGAGTTCCATGAGTGAATGAATTTCTAGAACATCACAAGTTAGAAGCCTATATATTGCTGTCAATATTTTAAAAATATGACGAAAAAGATGCAAAATTGACAGAAGATATATCATTAAAAAAAAAAAAAGTTGTTTCTTCTGTTATATAACATTACCAAACTGCATTGTCTTAATGAAACATTCAGGCTACAGAATTTTTCAGTTACTATTGAGAAGAAAGATGTGGGCTAATGTCTTTACAAATAATTTGATGAGTGAAGGTATGGGTGTTAACGTCTTTGAAATGGGTCTTAATGTCTCTACTAACTTTGGGCAGCAGGTTGTTGCAGAGCCCAGACAAGGGTCTGCACAAGCCTGAACTTCTGAACTTTGGGGTAAAGTAATAGGTTCAAGGAGGGAATATGTGGTAGGTGGTTCGGGAAGGCCGTACCTTCCTAGTACCTCACCCAATGTGGAAAGGAAGAGGGCAACCTGAGGCCGGGAGTTTAGGATAAAAGGAGGCTGTGCCCTCTGAAACCTTCGAGAGAGAAAACTCCACAGGCGTGTGCCCCAGTGGACTCTCTCCCTTTATTCATCTAAAGCTAAAGGACTCCTCTGCCTCCTTTTTGGACGTAAACCTCTGGCGTTTGTGGATTTTCCTAACACTATTACATTTAAACACCCAGCACCCCCACCGTGATTTATAACTCAATGCAGCATAACACAAGCTGCAGCAATCTACACAGCCTAGACAATTGTATCAAGAGCAGGGCAAAACTTGTCTCACTGCCATCCGCTTCTCTGCTTTGGGCCAGCAGTGCTTTGTTTCTGGTATTTGCTGCCATCTCATGTGTTTCAAGAAGTATTGCAGTGGAATTCTAGAAGCGAGCATTTTGTACCTCTAAAATAACTTTAGATAGCTGTGAGACTGCAATGTTAAGTAAATATATTACTTAAAATTCTGAAAATATTTTTTAGTGTTGCTGCTACACGATACGGAAATGACCTACATTCAAAAATTCTGCACTAATCTGGGTGAAATAGCATGCTGTGACCAGTTTTCAACTCTCAGTATAGGAAGGACATTGACGTACTTCCAGACTTTCAGCAAAAGGCCACAAAATTGTGAGGGACTGGAGGATATCCCTAATGAGAAGCAATGGAGGGAGCTAGGTTTGTTCAGCTTAAGAGGATGAGGCTTCAGGGTAATCTTATTGCTGTCCACCATTACCCAGTGGGAGGGCATAGAAAAGATGGAGCCTCCTTGGAGAAACACAGTGATCAGACAAGACAAACACATTCATTGCAATACAAGAAATTCAGGGTATGTTAAGGAAAATTTTTTCACCATGAGTGGTACCACACTGAAACAGCGACCCAGAAGTGTCATGGAAGACAAATTTTTAACTCAGATGTCAACTCCTCAAACCAGGAATGGTTTCTGACCTCTGTGAAAAAGAGAAGATACACTGTCACACAGCAAAAAGGCTATTTTTTTGGTCAGAGGTTTGTGCTGCCTAGATATTGTAACAGCAACTTAAAACACAGGTAAGGGAAGTTACTGGTTATCCTTTTCTCTTAGTGGTTGTAGTCATGGGACCAGGGTTTTCGTTACTAGCCAACACTAACCTAAAGACATAGCCCAAAATATGAAAGGCAGGAATAAAGTGCAGAAAAGCTTACTTAAACCTCAGTAATTAAAAGATTCTTCCTGCCAGGCAGAACATGTCAGCAAATTCACAGATGCTTTGAGATGCACCCATGCAAGGTAAGTACTGGAAGCACTGTGCCAGAGCAGCTTAATAAAGACAAAATATTGATTTATTGACCACACATTGCTACATAACTATGCTGAAAAAGGCCCCCGTCCTTACTTCTGTCTATCAAAACAGAAGTTCTTAGCTACTGGCTTTGAAGAATGATGTCGAGGCATAATTTTCCATAGCCACACCACTACGAGGATTAATGCTCTCACACTACCCATATGCACCCTTACTCCATTACCTGGGACTGCTTGAGCCAGTGGCTGTGGGAGGTGCGCGCTTTGGCAATACTGTAACACACTGGATGTTGTGTCATGGCCTCACAGAGAGCTGTAACCCGAAAGAACAACAGATGAGAAGACGTGTTGACTCAATACTTCCAAGAGTTATTGCTGTATTTTCTCTTCAACAAGTACGCTGCATGAGTCTTGGAGATCACATTTGAAAACAATGTAAAGTCATCAATCTTTTCTGCTTCATAGTGAATTAGCAAGCAGAGAACAAACAAGGAGAAACTGCATTCAGCTGCACTATTTTCCTGTAAGCATTAAACAAATATTTTATTAACCCTACCAAAGGCTTAAGGAAGAAGGCAAACAACTCCCTCTGTTTCTTCTACTCATACTCAGTGAAACAAAATTTGTTTCCCTAGACAGAAGAGGATGATTCATTTTAGACACTGCTGGACATAATAGTGCCATACAGAGATATTCAGAGATACAGCTGCACAAATTTTCTTAACGTATAATATTGTGTCCAAATGACAAAACAACATAAATGTCTCTGAGCACAGCAAACTTACAATGTTAGGTATGCTCCCTAAAAAAAACCCCCAACAACCCAAAAACAAAACAGCCCAAAATTCCTGTATTTTCAAGCTTTTTTAGTACTGAAAAAAATCTTTGACTCTCAAAGATAAATATGACTATAAAGTATGACTTCTTTTAACATAATAGGCATACTTGAAGAAGGACTAAAGACGTCTTCAGTCATCTTCTGGTTGTTTTTCACTACTTTCTAGAACACAGCAACCAGAAGCAAAATAAAAGATTAACATAGATTACTGACAAGTAAGGAAGTCAAAGCATATCACATAGTGATTAAACCACAGACTGATTCATTTTAGCAGCAATCCGAACAGTCAAAATTATACTGTATCATGGCACTTCAGAAAGGAAAGACATGGCATTGAGCATTGTGGGCCTTTGTCACCAAAAGCAACATTAAACTTCTGCAAACAAAATCACATTTATACAGCAGTACTGACTGATATGGGACACTGTGGCATACAGATTAATTAGCATGACCATGTCGACCTTGCGACTTGCTCCAACAGATCCACCATTCCTATGGACCTGAAATGTCCTGCTCATTTTCTGAGATTACAACAGGAGTAACTGTAGAGGGATTTCTTCATAGAAAGGGTTATTAGTGGAATCGGCTGCCGAGGAATGTGATGGAGTCACCGTCCCCAACGTGTTTAAAAAAACATCTGGCCGAGTTTAAAAAAACTCAGTGCCGTGGTCTAGCTGACATGGTGGTGCTCAATCATAGCTTGGACTCGATGGCCTCAAAGGTTTTTTCCAACCTAGCTGAGCTGGTGATTCTGTAACTCTGGGACAGACCGACTTTGCTCTAAGCTTTGCGCTGGCGTTTACCCGAGGTGAGTCCCGGTGGGCGCACAGGTCGCTCCGGGGCCC
The DNA here is from genome assembly GCA_013397755.1 of Cnemophilus loriae. Lineage (NCBI taxonomy): Eukaryota > Metazoa > Chordata > Aves > Passeriformes > Corvidae > Cnemophilus > Cnemophilus loriae. Next base: position 89,244 of record VZTF01007438.1, read on the forward strand.
GGGCCACAGAAGCGGTCAAGCCCTTTCCAGCCCTTCCAGCCCTGACGAGCGACGGACCCGCCCCACCAGACTGCGAGGTCGGCGCGACCCGCGCTGCCCTCCCGGCCCTCCCACAGCGCCGCCGCTCCGCCCGGAAGCGCCCTCGGCACCGCCCCCGCTGCCGGCACGTGACGCGCGGGGCGCCGCTCCCTGGGTCACGTGCGCTGCCCCCCCGCGGGCGCGCGTGCGCATCCAGCAGCTGTCATCCGAAATCTGGGAACGAGGTGTCCGCGGCACGGGCAGGGCAGGGGCAGCGGGC
>VZTF01007438.1:89990-106280 GCA_013397755.1 Cnemophilus loriae
CCTCATCGCTTCCTCCGGCCGCTCCTGCTTGCTGGAGCCTCTCCCGGACAGGTGCGGAGCGAGCGCCGAACCGGCCCTGGCGGCGGCCGCGGGCGTGTGCGGCGGAGGTATGGGGCTGCAAGCGGGCTGGGGGCGAGCGGGGCAGGCGGCGGGGCGGCTGAAGCGGGTCGGGCGGGGTCGGAGCGGGGGTCCGCGGCGGGTCCCGGCGGTGGGGCAGCGCCGTGGCGGGCCCNCTCGCCGGGAAGTCGGGCGAGTTCTCAGCGTGTTCGGAGTGAGAGGACGGAGCGAAATAGAGCTTTACCTCTCTCCGTGTCTGTCAGGGGTTTGATGAAATTGTTGTGGGCTTTCCAAACAGTCTCTTTTTGGTGCAGCCCGTTTGTTCCTGCATGTAGCTAAGACTAAAGAGTTGTGTGCTGAGCAAAATACTGAGTTAAGCGCCCGTTCCACGTCTGTCCATGGTTATAGCACGCTTTCGAAGCTGGTTTTGGGATCAGGGCTCTATGCCGTGATAGTAGTCTTCTCTTAATGAGCTTTCTCTCCTTTGCATTTGATTTTAACTGGGAATCTGGAATCGGAAGTGTGTGCAAAATAGTATTTCTGATAGCTTAACTATGTCTGGAAAAATACTCGCGTGTCCGCATGTTTTTAAAAACAATTATACTAGCTCAGAGAATAAACGGCATTTATTTTTTACTTTTTAAACTGCAGATTCATGATTCTTTGCTGAGAATTACCAACTATAGGAACTGAAGTTACCCTTTAGTGGCTACTAAACCAGCACCTTTTAAGCGGAATCACTTTTTCCACAAGAAGGAGACTTAGTGGCAGCTAATGCAGTGGAATTTTTTTATGTCTATGGTATAAATTTGTCTTGGGCTTTACTTTTATTTTTCCTTGAACTGTCGTAAATAGCTGATGGCATTGCTTCAGAGAAGTGCTTTCCAAACACAAGAAAATGGAAAACACAAGCATGATTTCTGTTTCAGTAGTTGAAATGAGAGTAAACTAAACTACTGACCCTCATGCTAGATTTTTTTCTCAGCTTAGATTTGGAGTGGTGTTGGTGCTCACAGTTTCCTTTCTAGGGAGTGACCCAGGAAACAATATGTATCACCCAGATACCTGGACATGGTTAAATAGCTGTTGGATCAGAGTTGGAATAATGTATATGAGAGAAAAGTCTTTGGTCAGCGTTCATTTTAAAAAAGCCTGATCTGATTTGGTCTCTGATGTCTTTTTTTTTTTTTTTTTAATGGTAAATACGATAAAATAGGAAAAAAAAAATCCTGTAAGTTTTACTCTTTAATTATTGCTGAGTATTGCATACAGAATTTTTTATCTCTTGACCTAATTTCTAAACAAATTAAGTAGTTCTGCACTAAATCTGAATGCACAGTTGTTATCGCATTCAAAGAATAAAATTAAGTTGTCATCTGCTCATTATTAGAATATTTCTAAGGTAATATTAGCAAACATAGTAATTACTAAAAATACAATTTTATACTTAACTGTATTACAAAATATTGGGTTGAGTAGATTATAGATTAAGGACTTTCTGAGTTTAAGCAGCTCTCGGTTGGTCTGATTCTTAGTCCTGCAGGTTCTCTTTGATCTTGAATTTTTTTTCTTAGTTTTCTTTTGGTGAGATATGTTTCATCAACATTATGCTGAACAGAATGCGGATGGAGTTGTGGTGCTTTTAAAGGTAGTATTTTCATCCTGCTACCTCCAATGTAAATTAAGAAAGCCACACCCTAACACTTTTGAAACATGAATTTAGTATACATGGAGCTTCGAAGGGAAGGTGTATTGCTATAATTCTGTCAATATAAGATATTTGCAAGATCTCTGAACGATCACAGGAATGGTTCAAAAAGTGATATTCTGAAATGTTAAGATTTTAGTACTTCTTTAGTAAAAAATCTCCATAGTCACCTGATAGCTTAATAATTCATATCTCAAAATCATCAAGTTGATGTGGTGAGTTCTTCCCTTGATTTTTGTTTAGAATCACAGAAGACCTGTAGGATATTTTGAAGATAAGCAATATTTTATACTTGGAGGATAGTAATTGTTGCATAATCAAATCACGTAATGATGATGTTAATAAGAATTTGCTGGTCTGAAATCCCTAAATGTGTTATAAATAAACTCTTATGGTAGTTTTATTATATGAAGACTTACAGTTTACTTCAGGTTTCATGGGTGGCATTGTATATCATAATTAATTCTGCTGTAGGCTTGCCCTTTCCTCCAGCTTCATTTCACCTATTTAAAATTGGGGAATTGCACATAGAAGTTGAGTTGTTGGCTTTGTCTGTGTGAGTAGTTGTACTACTGAGTTATGCAAGTACTCATTTTTATCCTTAATTCTGTTTATGTCCAGCATTTTTGGGACAGGATATTTGGGACAATATACTTGGGACACTATACTTAGGACAGTCTATCCTGAAAACTGAGGATAATCTATATAATTATTATAATCTATTTAGACAGATTAGGAAACATGTCAGGATTTTAAATTTAAGGTATTAAAGTTGCAAGAGTTAAAGTTCAAAACACACCTCTTAGTGAAAACTGAATACTGAAAAAATTCTGGTGTCTAGTCAGTTTCTGATTCTCAGACAAGGTGGGATAATTCAATACACTCCAGTTCCTTTGTGACATTTCTGCCAGTAAAATGTAGAGTCACTCTATCAGATTGTTGGGATTGAGCTCATTACACCTGTGATATCCCGCTGGATTTTGTCTAATAAAATTAAAAGACTAGTTATTAGCAGGTAGCTTGTCTCTAAGAAGACCTAGATAAATACTTCTATTCATGGTGGATGCTGTATGACAGACATTACTGTGCTGAGTCAGGTTTTGTTTCACTTTCACAGTTTATTTTTTTGAATAAAAAAGTATATAAGTTGCCAAAATGGTAAATGAGCCTATGGCTTTGGAGCTGGATAAATTGTCTATAGTCATACACTGGTTTGAAAAAGAGTAATTTTCATTTAAAATTAAATTGGAGGAAAGTGTAGAAGTCTGTAAACTAAGCTACAAATAAAGACATAGAAACAGAAAAGTGGGAGAAACTAAACTTTCTATTTAGAAATCGAACTCCTCATGTTTGGGTTTGACATGATGGAAGTATTTGGAGCATTTGATTTGAATAAATTATGGTAAATATTTAAAAAATGAGATAAGTAAAATATCTAAAATTTGGAAAAATAATTAATTAATAATAGAGGGAAAACGTTTTCTTAACTGATTAGTTGCCTTCAAAGTTGTAGTATGGCTTATACTTATGTGAGTTGGTGGAACTTCTAAACTCACAGTGTTCTTCTGTTGCTGCTGTGGAAGTCTCCTTTGGATTTATTGTGATACAGATCTGTGCAGAGTCATTGAATGTCTTGAGTTGGAAGGGACACACAAGGATCCCTCAGTTCATCTCCTGGCTCTGCACAGGAACACCCCCAAAAATCACACTATGTGTCTGATTGCATTGTCCAAATGCTTCTTGAACTCTCTCAGGCTGGTGCTGTGACCACTTCCCTAGGGAGCCCATTCCAGTGCCCAGCCATCCTCTGGGTGAAGAGCTTTTTCTTGATATCCAACCTAAAACCGCCTCTGACACAATTTCAGGCCATTTCCTCTGGTCCCGTCACTGTCACCACAGAGATCAGTGCCTGCCCCTCCCCTTCCCATCACGAGGAAGCTGTAACTGCAACGAGGTCTGGCCTCAGTCCTCTTCTTTAGGCTGAACAGAACAAGTGGCCTCAGCTGCTTCTCATACGGCTTCCCCTCAAGGCCCTTTAGAGTTGAACTTGCTCCTTTTTTCTGATATAATATTGTGGGTTAGAGCCATGTTGTTTCCACATACCATTCTGTGAGTTCATTAGGTGGTCTGCCACTTCTGTTAGACGGTATGTCGTTTCAGGGGCCTGGGATCAGTTTGGAGTGAGGAGCTTTTGGTCATGCAAGCTGACCATATGTGTGGTTTGCTTTAGTGTGCATGCTTTCAGTCATAACAACAGAAAGGCATGACATTCCTGGCTATGGCCTGACCTCTAGGTATTGGGTCTGTGGTAATTTAGACCAAAATGTGAGGGCAGGGGAATTGCATAAAGTCTTTGAATTACAAAATCCTTTTTGAGGGTTGAAGTGTTCACCCTGAAGGTGAGCTTTATTACAGGTGCAGAAATGCAGTTTCAGGTGTTCCATAAATAAGCAGCTTTAGGAGAGACAAGTACATCTTTCTGTTTCTCAGGTTATAGAGCCTCATTTATGTGTTTGGTGTTTTTTGTTTGTTCTTTTTCTTCCCCTTTCATGCTGTCCTTGTTCAGCTTCTAGTAAAAGATTTGCTGTATAGTGGATTCTTGGGAAAGAAAGTTACTGTAGCATATCCCTGAGAAGAATATGTATGTTTTGATATTAAGGACTTGTGAAATCCAAGCTATAAGGGTATCTTCTGGGAGGGGACCTGTAAAAAGCAGTTAATTATATGCCATATAGCCGGAAAGGACAGACCTAGTGAAACTATTTAAAAATGCTTAATCAGGAAGGAGTTCACATCTACTACCTGCAATTTCTATCCCCAGCGATATTGTAGGCTGCATTAACAATGAGTATTTTTCTGAATTTTTAGGTACTTGTAAATTAGCTTTTTCAAAACGGAGAGCTAGGCCAAACCACTATCTGGACTCTGTGAGGACTACACCTGAGTTTGAAGATGTTACACCATTGTGTGAGTTGATAGTTACTTGCATCTTAAATAATGCTTTCAGCTTGGATATTCTTTTCCCTTGACTAAAAGTAATTTACTGGAACTGGTGAGATTAAGTTATCAGTTAAGTTATCAGCTGATAAATTATCACCTTAGAAAAGGGAGAAACTGCATGAGATAATGGTAGAGATCTGTAAATCTTGGATGGTCTGAAGGTAAATATGAGCAGTTAGATAATTGTTCTCGTGTGCACATGAGCTATCAGATGAAACTAAAATGTGAAATATTCAACATACATAGAGTAAGATATATCACTTAACATAGTGTTGATTGTAGAGTGCTTCATCATGAAATGTTTTGGATATTAAAGGCCTACAAAGGTTCAAAATAATGGAGAAAAAACCATCAAACTCTGCAAAATGCATTAATATCCTCTGTGTTTAAGGGTTCCTTGGTAAGTACATTGCTGAAGAATGAGATGGTATTCTGAAGATGTATATTATAAGCTATCCTGACACTTACTTATATCTAGATACCTGCTGTTAGCAATTGTGGAAACGAGTTAGGTTCTTGATAACTTGCTTTGGACATTGCTGGAGGCTGTTACATGCTGGTTCCAGTTAGGACTATGGATTGCATACTTATGTTTTCATTAGAAAACGTAAAAACTCTTGAATCATGTGTTGCAGATAAAAATGAGAAAAATACTTTTTCTGTCTGGTTTTTTTTTTTTCTTGCCCTTTGTCCCAGATCACTTATTTTGAGATGTTTTTCGTGCTGTGAGCCTGGTGGGGGAGAAGAATGTCTATGGAATGAATTCAGGTCATTTTTCAGTTCAAAATTTATGGGCTCAAATTAAGCCAATTTATAGTTTTGAAACGTTGTTGCTGTAGGGTAGTACCAGACATAGAAATGTAAACTGGAAATGAAGCTTGCTAACTACTCAGAGCTTTGTAGTAAAATGGAGGTGGTTTCAGGATCTTCAGAATATGGTTATCTGCCCAAATTCCTGGTTTCTTAAGTTTGTATAATCTATTAAAATCTTCAATACTCCTAACATTTTAAAACTGAATTCTGTCTGATGATGGTGGATACAAGAGGAATACATACCTAACCATGAGATTTGGCCTCATATCACAAATACAAGGCATTATGTTCCATAGATTTATTTTCACAGTTAATACAGTCAAATAGCCTAAGTAACAGATTTGGAATTCCTGATAGATAGGATCTCCTTTTAAGGCCGAGTACTTAAAGTAGGCAGACATAATTGCCTGCACATTCACTATTATTAAAGGAACAATTCAAACATAAGTATGCAAACCCAAATTACACTGAGAATTAACTATTTGCATGCTCAGTAACAGTTGAACATGCAAACTGTGCTTTTATGTTTGCAGTTACCTGAAAGTGCACTATTGCAGTATTTTGCATCTTTGAATTTGCTTTGATGAACAGTACAGGGAGTTGGATGGTACCTACCTATAGAATACGCTAACAACTTTTTAAAAATGAGGAATCTGCCCATGGACTTTTTACTTATAAGTAAAATTGCTGCTGAAGCTATTACAGATTAAGGCACGGTTTTCTACTACTTGTTTCCTTTCAAGCTTGTGCAGAACTGGTGGTGCAGACATGGTTATTTTCCAAAACAGCCTCAAAAAAAAAGATGCTGGGGCTTCCTGTGCGTGCCTTTCTCTGGGCAAGTTTATTTTCTTCCTGTTATTCACTTAAAAAAAGGTCCCAGGATGAATTCTTTGTCAAATGTGCGTTGTCCCATAGTTAGTATGGGTGAAAATTTGCAAGAAAAGGAAAAAAATGTGTGTTTTAGTTAATTTATCTGTGACAAGCGGTGACCTTCAGAGATTTGATTTTTTTTCACGTCTTCCTTCCTACTTTTTTTCTTTTGCTGGAGTTTGCTTTATGTAATTTATTTAATTTGGATAGTGGAGTAAAGCTTGTGGACATTGCAATTTTATGTATTAGAACACACAGAATAAAATAATCTTATCTTTCCAAACGCGAACACATTTATGTTATGATGCAGTGGCCTATAGTTATTTATTGCTTTTCCATGCCAGCTAATAATTTTGTGTATGGCAGAGTAGATGTAGCAGTCTGTGCTTCTTCTTTTTGTTCAAGAGTGCTTTCAGTAGAGGGGCTGCCCAAAGTTGGCAGTCAAGAGATGTCTCCCACAAAGCATCTTTGGAAGAACTATTTTGTCAAGTCTTGTGTAGTTTAAAGCCAGAAAGTTTGGGTTCCTTGCTGATGATGGGTGGATTTCAAAGTGCTGGTTAGTTTATTTTAGACTAGAAGCAAAAAGAAGTGGATAGCCTTCAGAGCACATCTGCCATCTCAGTATTAACGCAGAGAGAGAATATTGTAATACTGAAAGTTCGTTTCATGTAGTGAAGGCTACAGGTTTTTGTGCCTTTTAACTAACTGCAGATTAATACGTGCTGTTTTTCTAGTGTGTTTCATTCAGGTTTAATATCTTCTAGTTATGTGAATTGGTGTCTTGCTTGTAATTTGATTAAACTCGATTGCTAGTTTAGATTTCTGTAAGAGGTATCAAATAAATGGAACTTGGAAGATGGTTTGCTGTTCTGGAAATAATATATTCTGTGTTTTTCTGAGTGCATAGAGGATTCAGCATGGAGGAACAGTGTTTAACTGATAATGCTTCCACCAATAAATTTTATTTAGTATTCTGATAGCTGCAAAAGTATGGCAAGTTGCGGGCATTACAAAGAGACAGTTCAATGTTTTGTCAATGGAGGCTGGAAACTGTAGCTGCCTAGTACTAATTTGTATAGACAAGCTTCAGTTGACTGTGATGGGGTATAGAGGTCCTTCCCTTTTCTTAGGATATAGAAGAAACAATTATGTAGATTTTGCAATTACCAAAAAAACATGCAGAATAAAATATGTTATCAAGCATGTAATATACACTTCTGTTCTTTAGTATCAGGTTTGTTATGTCTGTACAAGCCATGCACTTCAGATTTTGCAGGATTTGTTTAAAAAAGCACTTTCCCTGTCATTAAAACTGGTGAAATGCATTTGCATCTTGGATTTTGGAAATAATTGTAACGTTGTATGTGAGCTTTTCTGGTGATGAACTCTGGCGTTTTTAGTTCATCAGATTTCTTGGGCTACATACTGACATAGATGTGGATGACTGAACTTTGCTGACCTCACTGACCTTTGCTGTTTTCACTTCTGTAGTACTAAGACAAATGTACCATTAATATTCTCCTGGCTGATGATTTGAGGGTTTTCAGAAGGCCTTACAATGGCTATAAACTTTTCAAAAGAAGGATCAGGTTCTTTAACCTAGTTATTAGCTAGACAACTTAGCTCTTTAGCTGACAGCTTTGGACAAATAACATGCTGGTATTTTATTGAAATTCTGAGTTGTTTAATCAGACGCTTTTAAGGCATAGGCAAACTACTTGGTCACCAAGAAACTGAACCTTTATGGATAGGCTGTGGAGTTTATTGGATCAGGTTCATAGCTTGGGCTTGTTTGGCTAAAGCTTTCCCATGCTTAACTAAAAAGCTTCTTTCAGTGTTATGTAAAGTACTAATGCATGATAATTTGAGTGAGGTTTGTCTTCTCGTTTATTCACACCATCCTTTGTTTTTCTAGGTAATCATGGACATCTTTTTCAGCATTCAGTGCTGTCTTGCAAGAGGACAGAAAATGGCTGATTACAATGCTGATATGAGGGATTTAAAATAACTGTAAAATTTCCCTGTGTATGTTATTTCATAAAGTGCAGGGCACGTTGGCCTTCCTTTTATAACTTTGTATTTACTAATATCTTGCACATTTTCATTTTGTAGTAGTAAATAAAAGCTGTGGAAGTTTTATTTCTTAGGTTGTACAGCTTTGTAATACCACAAAATAGGTAGTTATGTGTACACCTAATTGCAATAATTAAGTCTGCGATAACATGATTGCAGTGCAGATTTTGCATTAGAATGGTCTCCTAGTAGTTGTGATTTTGTCTGCAAAAGAACCCCTGAAGGCCTCTTAACTCTTACACTGGCGTGTATATTATGCTCTCTTGTCTTAATGATTTGGCGAGGGTGTAACTGAGTTTTTGCGTGTGAGAAAAAAACCAAAAGTAGGCATTGTTTGGAGAAAGAATGTGGCACTCTGGAGTTCCACAAAGTCCTTGAAAGAATTAGACATGTTACAAGTTAATAGAATTGAATTGGAAGGCTGACATTTTCTGATTAGTTTGTAGCATAGCTTTATTTTTTGTGGTAAATTTAGACCCTGTAACTGAGTACTTGTGCTTACTGTTTCTAGTTGGTGTTTATAGTGAAGAAATGCAGTAATGAAATCGTAAAACAGATTTCAGAAGTTACAACTGATAGATCGTAGTTGTAACAAAGGTGTTGAATTACTAAGAAATCATAAAATGAATAGAAACGACTAATGGACTTCTAGCATCCTGAATTCTGCATAGCCTTTATGATCTTTGTGCCACTTAATCTAAAGATGTTATATAGTAGAATCTAAGGAGTTCTTGCAAACATTGTGCTTATCAAAGAGCAGCTCTACCCAGTAAGTTAATGAGAAAGTGTTTTTAACTGAGGAAGAAGGGTTCCACAGGAGCATGGACTGAACAGTTTATTTCTACCGAAACTAACGCAGCTGGCTGGTCTGTGTGGTCATTGCTTAGGGGCCTGGACCCCAAGATAGATGGAAGCTAGTAGAAGAAAAGATCTGTAAAAGGCAGGATTGGTATTTTTTACAGTGCAATGAAGCTGGGCAAAAATTCAGCCTTTCCAGTGCTCTCTCTACGCGTCTTCATAATTAGTTGAAAGTTATTAATTCTGCTTGTGATACAGATTGAGGTTCATCATAGTACGATATGTTAGATGCTTGAGCCTTGTCTTAGGAATAATCTTGTTAGTATCTTCACAGACAGGATTTTAAGAATCTAGTAGCCAGGCTAGAATGCTGATACATGTGATTGTGAAAGTTAGCATGAGTTAATCATAGTTTATTAGTTCCGTTAACAATCCTTAAATTAACTGATTTTCTTCATTGTGTCAAAGTGCTAGGGTATATTCAGTTGGTTTGGTACATAGCTGTTTTTAAAGCAGCTCATCTATTAAAACCGGTGTATTTTGGTGAGATGTTTTGCTTAAGAGGAATTTTTATCATGCTAATTTATGCTATAATAACTTTGTTGTAGCTGATGCTTGAAATCAGACATCGGTCAAAATAATCATGCAGCTTTTCTCTTAGCTGAACCACTTGGATATGGCTTTTTCTTGTCTCCTTACCCTTTTGCATAAGGAATATAGGAAATCAGATGTATTTCAAACTTCTACCACTTCACATTAAAAAAAATTAATTCTTAAGAAGAGGAAGCCTCAGGTTTGTAGGAATGCATATAGGCACTGTGGTTTCTTATGTTCTTCACCTATAGACAAAATGAGAATTAAAAGGTTGATAACAGGTTTCCTTTTGACACTGACTTTCTATATGCATAATTTAATTTTATATGTTTACATAGCAGCTGAAAATTAATTGGTAAATCAGTTTATGCTTTTGGAAATGGGCTTCATCTGTGAGGTAGTGAAAGGTGATGCAGGTGACATCTGACGCTGTGTGCTTGTATGATTTGGCAGAATTAATACTAATTTGTGTATTTAGCTGGTACAAGGCTTTTGGATTCAGTATGAGAATAATGTTGATAACACACTGATGTTCTGGTTGTTGCCAGGCAGTGCTTAATCTAAATCAGGGACTTTTCAGTGTTTTGTGCTCTTCCAGTATGGAGATGCACAAAAACCTGGGAGGGAGCTGACCAGGAGAGATAACCCAAAGTGGCCGAAGGGCTGTTCAATACCACGGAATGCTATGCCCAGTATATAACATGGGTGAGTTACCCAGAAGGGGAGCTGATCATAGTTTGTATTGTGCATCACCTGGGTTTTTTTGGGTTTTATCTCTGTCTCGCCATGATGATGATAATAATAATAATAAAAATAAATTTTACTTTGTTTCAATTATTAAGCTGTTCTTATCTCAACTCCTGAATTTTACTTTTTTTCCTGATTCTCCTTCCAATCTCGCTGTGGATGGGGGAAGTGAGTGACCAGCTGTGTGATACTTAATTGCCAGTTTGGCACCCAGTGTGTGGTGTGAAAGGTTAAGGTAACCACAGGTCTGATCAGAGCATGTTGGAAGAAATTTGTTAGGAGCAGTTTTTTTGTAAGGTTTGTGAAGAATTTTTTGAACAGCAGATGGCACATGGTGATGCGTACTTGGAAATTGCAACACCTTCTCATCTGAAGATAGTGTGTATCTGTCACTTGCCTAAAGATCAGTCCTTTCATGAGTATTGTATCCTGGTATGAAATAGAAATGACTTTTTTTTTTTTAGTCATCCTCAATGTAGAAATGGAAATCAGAGGAAATGCTGATTTTATGTGTATAGCTTGCTTGCTTTTTTTTCTGTTGAAGTTTCCAGAGAATAGGCAATAATATAGTTCTGTTGTTAAACTGCTGAGAACTAGAAAATCCAAATGCTCTTCCGCTGTGTTTGCAGTGTGAGTGGGAAGTGAGTAATTGGTTTTCCCCATTTACTGAATGCGGATAGTGATTTTTTATCAAACATGTAGTTTTGTTACTCTGGGTTATGCCTGTGTAATGTAACTCTCTAGACAGAGAATGTGCAGATGGATCTGCACAGGAAGATGCTAGGTTAACTTGGGAAAACATGCTGTAAAAGCAGTGGTATGGACTGGACTGTATACATGTCATTCACAATAGTGTTTGTGCTGGGTAAGGCTGAGTATCCTCGAAGAAGTAAGGAGAAAAAGGAAATAGTTGTTTTGTGCCTTTTATACTAGCATAGGCAGATAATTGTAGATACTTTTTTCGTGTTTGATCATGTGTGTTGAATCTCAGAATTTGTTTTACAGATTATTCTTTACAGTGTATGTGGGTTTTTTTTGTTTTTTTTTTTTTTTTACAGCTGGATTGAAATTGAACCAGAATGGCTGCTGTTATCTCAGATAGTCCTCCAAACCCGAGCTGCAAAATCATGACTTTTAGGCCTTCGATGGATGAATTCAGGGAATTCAACAAATACTTAGCACACATGGAATCACAAGGTGCTCATAGGGCTGGAGTTGCAAAGGTAAACATCTATAACATAGAAGAAAAATGCTCCTAATACCTGTTCTCCCATTATTTGTATTTTGCTGATTACAAACCTGGCCTTTTTAGTATTTGAATTTTTTTCCAAATGATTTTCAAGGAGTAGATAATGATTTGTTACTGTTTTAAGAAAAAGACTTTTGGTGTCTCTGGTATTTCATGCAGACTAATGAAGATGTTATATAGCGTTTTTTCTCTAACTGTAAATTGTTCAGAAGTTTACAATAGCAAAATAGGATCTCTTTCTAAGTAGATTTAAACTATTTTTTGTCAAATCAGAACAAAACAGGGAGTTGACAGTATAAATTAAAGTAGTCCTGATATATCAGGTGTTGAACTTGTTGTTTTAGGGTTGTATAAAGCTTTTCTGGAGCAAATAATCCCACTTCATTATGGCGAATGTAAAGATAGTAAGGCAGTGTTTGAATGGAAATAGTTTTCTTTTCAATGGTAATCATGTTATGTTCTTTTCAATGAGAACTGGAGGCACACTAACTGCGACTGTATTGCTCTTTGCACAATGGCACGTCCAGGACCTTACGGCAGGAGTTCCTCCCCTAGCAGAGAGTGATTGTCAGAGGTCCAGTCTGATGTAATTTAGTGAGGCATCGTGTAAGTGTTTATGCTGTATCGGTTTTGCCACTTTTCAAACCAGCAGAAACCAGTGCAGGTGTAGAAATACCAGCTTAGTTATTTTAAGTACTCCTTGGGAATAGCTGTCTCCATCGCTGGGTTTTGAAGCTAATGTTGCATGGTCAAGACGTTTAGAATATGAGCGAGGAGGAACAAAACTTGAAAGTCTTGGTTTGTCTCCCTGCCCAGTCCCGCCTCCTGCTTCCTATGAAACAAAGCAAAACTGAACTCCTCACTCTTTGAAAACCTTGTAGGTTATTTTTTTTTTTATTTCAACCAATAGAGTACATACAGGTTACATTCTCAAACTTTTCTCTGCAAACAGAAGTAGAAATGTGATAAACAAGCAACAGTGGAAAGCCTGAGCTGAATTTTTACTATGTTCAACTGTATTCTGGAACCTGTTTGTGTGGAGATGAACTATTGCAGTCTTTTCATCTTGAACAGTAAACTTCATTGTAGTGATATCTTCTTGCTTGCTTGAACAGCAATTAAAGAATCTCTTGCTGTTTTTAGTCGGTCAGGTACTTGCTACACATTACTAGGTTGTCTTGAGAATTTTATATTCTGTTTTTCACTATATTTTGATAATATCTCAAGAATTTATAAATAAAAGTAAACCAACTGAGTATTTTTTAAACAAATCTTATCGAGTGAATAATTATTACTGCAAAAGTTTAAGGGACATTTTCTGAGTTTTGGATATTGGGTTTAAAATAACAGGAAAAAAATTTTTTTTTTGAGCTTTAATAGTGATAGAAAATTTGGTTTAAAATAACAGGAAAAATTTTTTTTTTTTTTCAGTTTTAATAGTAATAGAAAATTAAGTTACAGGGAACTTGATTTTTTTTTAAGTCTAGGATGTACAGTCTGAAGTATGAATGCAAAAAGGATAACGACTACCAGAAGAACTATATATATGCATATGTAGAAACAGTAATTTAATCTCTAAACAGAGAACACAATCAGAGTAGGCGTACCTAACACTTCGGGTTAAATTTGAATGTGTAAGGGGAGAAGACCTGTAACCTGTGTAGAAGAATATGTATGTGTAAATGGGGATGAAATGACTATACGGCTTGTACATATTGAAGGAAGGAGGGAGTATGGGAAATAAAATGTTAAAAAGACTGCAACCACCCCTGAAGTTCCTAATACTGTGTCTGAAACAAGTAATTAAGGTACTAGACAAACAATATCAAACCATTTCCAAAGAAGATAACATGCTGTGGCATCCCTTGAGCAAATTGGCAAAAAAATTGCCATTAGGCTTTTGAAAGTCTGAAATGAGCTTTAGACATAGAAAATCTGTTTTAGTCTTATTGTTACAGAGGATTCTATACTTAAAAAGGAAGACAAAGGCTGGTAACAACAGGACAAATGACAAACAAGGGACACAGATAGATTAATTGTCTTTACTGGAAAACAAAGTGTTTCAAAAACTCAAACTGCATTAATACGGAGCAAAATAGTTAAATTAATTTGCAGTCACAGTGGCAAGTAGAAAAGTAATTTCAGAACACTATGCTGAAAATAGATACTGGCAAGTGCAAGAAAAGCAATTTCCAGATGAGTTGGGGAGAAATAGTTACATAGAAGTAGTAGCCAGTGCCATTTAGAATCAGATCTATGGGAGATTACCAGTTTATGAAAGAGCATTTAACAGAAATGTATGTGCTGATAGCACTCTGCATTAACCTCAGTAGTACTGACATGCAGTCTTTGTGCAGGAGAGTGACTGATATAACTAAGGCATCCTATCTAAAATGGTATGTTTATGACACTAGATGATACTAGACTGTATTAATATGCTTAGGATCCTTGATAAATAAATAAATATGTAAATGAGAAAACCTTGCCTTAGGTTTTTATTTTTTCATATTTGAGCATTCAGCAACATGATTGATGAATTTGATCTAGGTTGCTCCCACTGAATAAATCTAACTTGCTTGACTTTGAAGAGGCTATTTTTACTGAAGGAAATATGAAGAGGCTTCAGTGGGACGGGTCAGTGGTGAAAACACGGAGACCTAGTCGTTATTTCCAGCTGTTATACTGGCTAGCTGTGTGTTGCTTTGAACATGAAATATTAACATCTTCAGTCCTTGTCCTCGTTCTTCATTAGAAAATGCAAATTCTTTGGGGCAGGAGGTTTATTTTTATCTTCTTTTAAAATCTTTTTTTGCATATCGGTCCCCACAGAATTCACTTCTCTAACCAGCACTCTAATTACAACAGTAATAAACATACTCCAGTTAGCTGGAAGGGGATATTTTGAACCCGTATTCACAAAAATATTTTTATTGCTTAAAGCACACTGACCTTGAACTAAATAAGATAATGCAAATTTTGCTTTTCAGTATTCATATATTTGAGCCAAATTTCCAACTTCATGCTTAATAATCATGAAAATGGAAATCTCTGTGCACATATTTGATTTCTATGCATATATTCTGAATGCATGACTTCTCTGCTTCCAAACTAACATTTTGTATTTTGTTAATGTGCATATAATTTAAGATTTCTGTGAAAGAAATAAGTAGGAATCACAAGATGATCGGATTATTTTTTTTTCTCTAAAAGCAAACAACACTGAAACTTGCTAAGTATTTCTTGTACAGCAGAAGTCCTGTGGAAGCTGAGAAGGAAAAAAAGAAAAGAGGGAGATGCATCTGTGTGAAAACTAGATAAAAACACCTATTCATGTGTAAAATAAAAACATTAGCTATGAAAGTATGTTACTATCAAATAAATTTTCTTTGGCTTGGTGTTTGTCTTTTGCTGTGTGCTTTTAGCACTAATGGTCTTGATTGGATTTCGTTGGACTGTGTGAGTATGTTAACATTACAATATGCCTATTTGCGATTGTTTTCCAAAGGTAGCAGATGATCTTAGGCTCTATCTGTTTTAGAGTTTTATTACTTTCATGGAGAGATGAATTAGTGAAGTTTCTAATGGACACTTACATATGGAATCCTGAAATGCTTGTAAGAAAACAGCCTAGCTGTGTAGCTTAAAGACTGCCTTGTTGCAATCCAATTATTAAAAATATTAGAGAGATACCTCTGCCTGAATTAAGGTGCAAACGAGAGCATATGCTGAAGTCAAAAGTATGCATTTTTATTAACAGTAAATGAGAGAGAGACAGAAAGAAACAGAAAAGGAGGAGGGGAAAAGGGAGAGAGGAAGAGTGTGACAGAGAGACAGGTTAAGTAGAAGTATCACCACTCTGCTTTCCAACGAGATCTTCACTCTCTTCTTCTGGTCTTCTTGGTGGTGAGGATCCCCCAAAAAACACAGAGTTCAGTAGATTAATATACGTTCAGGCCAGGTGGGAATGCCGAGGTAGCTGTCCTCGGTGGTGGGGACAAGTTTGATACTGTCTCTTGCAATAGGCACTGGATCTGTTGCATTCCTTTGCCNTGAAGTCAAAAGTATGCATTTTTATTAACAGTAAATGAGAGAGAGACAGAAAGAAACAGAAAAGGAGGAGGGGAAAAGGGAGAGAGGAAGAGTGTGACAGAGAGACAGGTTAAGTAGAAGTATCACCACTCTGCTTTCCAACGAGATCTTCACTCTCTTCTTCTGGTCTTCTTGGTGGTGAGGATCCCCCAAAAAACACAGAGTTCAGTAGATTAATATACGTTCAGGCCAGGTGGGAATGCCGAGGTAGCTGTCCTCGGTGGTGGGGACAAGTTTGATACTGTCTCTTGCAATAGGCACTGGATCTGTTGCATTCCTTTGCCTCAGGAAT
>VZTF01007438.1:108224-143817 GCA_013397755.1 Cnemophilus loriae
TCCTTTGCCTCAGGAATGAATCTGGGGGTGCTTTAGGGTCTTTGATGGCTTATGACGCCTCCTCAGCTGCCTCTTGTGTGAATGCCCTGTGGATGTGGCCCGTCATCATGTGTTGGGGGATTTGCAGCTGTGCCGGTTTGTGTAAGGGAGAATGGGTGTTCATTCCTTCAGACCAGAGGTTATGCTGCACCCCTAAAGCCTCTCCTCCGCCCCACTCGGTTGTGGTGGGGAGTGTGTGCAAACCTGGTCTCAGCAGATGTGCCTGTGGGTTATGGCCTCCCCAGCCCTGAACCCAGCCAGAGCTGATTTTCAGGACAGCTGCTGCGTTTGGCTTTCTTGTGGATGCATTCTTCTCCCTCAGCCTGTCTTACTTCTCCCTCAACCTGAGATAATTGAACAATTGTGTCAATTGAACTATAGTATCTTATCTCAAGTTTCCTTAGGTAGTTTAACTCATGGTCCAAAGTTCCAGGCGTATTCAGAGAGGGGTGGGCTTAGGTAGATGCAGCTTCTTTATACGGTTTTGCCACAATGGTAAGAAAGTCCTTCATAACAATGCTTAAGCCTTTAACCATAACATTTCAGTCTCTCACACTACCTCTAAATTATTAATTAATTATTCAAATAATATAATTCACTTGTTGCATGTTTGTAAGAGCTGTCCTACTTTGTTTTAAGACACTTTAAAAGTTTCCAGCCCAGTGTTCGTGGAGATTTGGTTTGCGCATAGAAGAAGAATGAAAATAGTGAGTGAATCAAAAAACATGTCATTAAGCTTTTGGACAAGTAAAAGTTCAAAAACAAAACCAGACCAAAAAATATATTTAAAGAAATGTGTTGCTCTGTTTTAGAAGTGATACAGTTTCACGTCTAGAGAGTTACCTGTTTTCTGCTGAAATAATATATGCAAGAAACATTCAGAATTACAGCACCTGTTAAAGAACACTGGTATGACTACAGGCTTCTTTGAAATTCTTAATGATTTCTTTTGCTAGCACTTTAGAATCTGCTTAGGAGTTTTCATAGACTGTAGGTAGTTCTGTGGTATTTGAAATAAATGTGTTAACTTTACAACTGGTTAATCTGCACATAGCTTTAATCTTCAATTATGAGGATTAAATCATATAATTGTAAAAGCTAATGTATCTAAATAAGTGCAAACTCTTACTGTAATAGAGTTGCACCCTGTAGTTTCGTGGGGAGTAAATTAAACAGATTCTGAAATCTAAAGGTCTCTAAAACAGCTGTATTTTTTTCACTCTTCAGTAAAAAAAAAAGAGTTATACATACTGTTTATACCAAATAATGTTTAGACAGGGGACTGACAGGTTTTTTTTAGGAATTTTTATTTTAATTGAGGATAAAAATTTTGTATCTTTGAATCTTTGACATCTAAGATCATTGATCCCAACTTTTGACTTAGCACCTAGTTGTTCACCTCTAAACTGTATCTCCAAATGCAACATCCACACATTTTTTTAACACTAAATAAATATAATGCCATGGATTGTAAACTATTTGTCAATTATAAGGCTTTCTGATTGTAAAAAATTAGTCAACTCTGTTATTATAAATGTGTATTTTTGCACAGTTGTCTATGAATTGCTGTAGATTGGTGAGTTGCTGCTTGTGAATTGAGGTGATGCTGTGTGTGTTTTGAATGGGTTTCTGCATTGTCTGGAAGCACTGAAAGTATCAGTTAGTGTGAAACAGCTGGTAAGCAAATGCTCCTTTGATCATGTGGGCATATTCAACTGTTCTTTCAGTTTTTTTCTAGGATGTTTTGAATTGTTATCGCAACTGTGATCTGTTTTGTTGCCTGAATTTAAAGGTTATCCCACCAAAGGAATGGAAGCCAAGAAAACACTATGATGATATTGAAGATTTGGTGATTCCTGCTCCAATTCAACAGATGGTCACTGGCCAGTCTGGACTTTTCACGCAGTACAACATTCAGAAAAAGCCCATGACAGTGAAGGAGTTCAAGCAGCTAGCCAACAGTGACAAGTATGTACTCTTGCTTAGTAAGACAAATATTTATCTTCACATGTTATGGTTTCTTTGGATTGTGCAAGGCAGCTGGTGATTTTTTTAACTTTTTTTCCAGTCTCCCAAGGTTTGGAAGGGTACCACAACGTGAATATTGTTTGTGTTTATGTTGTTGAAAGCATCTGATACCATGGCAGCAAGAAACCATCTGAAAAACCTGAGACATGATGCTTCCTGTATACCTTTTTTTCTTTACGTTCCAGAAGATGCTTATGTAGCAAATAGTGAAGATGCTACAGATGTATATCTGAGTTTTAATTTGATTACACCTATTAATATTTAATTCCTAGGCACTGGAATGGCCTATCATCAGGTAATTCTGAAAAAACGCCAATATCTTTTATAACCAATCCAGAATATTTTGCATTAATCTGAGAGAGCTCAGTGGCATCTAGTGAATGTCTGTGTTCTGGTTATGGCAAGGTGGATATTATGGAAGAGGAAAAAAGAGTTCGTGAAGAGCTAGTATTTCACTGTACTGAAATGTTTCAAATTGGTTAGCATTCCAAGAAGAGGGAATTGGAATTGGTAGAAGGAGTTCTTGCCTGTCATTTTGGCCATGTAAAAAGAATATAAAAGAATATATTTAACTTGAGTATCTACTCAAAACTGAGTGGAAGTAGTTTCTGGAAGATGAGTCAAAGGATCTTACAAAGAAAAGATACTGGAATGAGGGAAGGTAATACTGCCTTAGTTTGAAGGCAAGTTTCTCTTACAGCTTTATTAAGAAATTAGGTGTAAGAACAGAAGCTGTTATCAAGATCAGGAAAAACTAGGACATATAAAGCTCTTAAGGAGGCTCCTTAGCAAATGTTCCATAGTATCCATTTCTTCATGATAGTGCAAAACNCAAAGAATTGCACATATATTACTTGTGAAAAATTGAGTTTAGCACACAGTATTCTTTCTCTGGTAATTGGAAATGGGAACCTATTTCATAGTTCTTGAAATTATTTATTTAGTAAACTTTAGAGGTGAGAGTAAATCATAACACCTGTATGGTATCTGATGTCATTTTTAATAATGCTTTTTCATAGATGTTAAAGTTTACATTTTATTAACCCAAATAAACTGAGATACAGTAATTTTGTAAAATAGTGAATTAATGCAGAAATACTGGAAGTTTTTAATATGTATCATAGTATTTATTAAGTTTATTTATTCATCATGGAATATATTTTGGATGTGTTTCTGATTTCATTTTTTATTGTTTTTACTGAAATCAGATGGCAATTTAATTTCACATGCAAATGTAGAATAGTTGGGAGGACTTCCTGTCTATTACTAGCTGTAGGTCTTTCCAAATATTTGTCACTGCTCTTGAGAAAATGTGCCATATAACCTTTTATGATACTCTTACTGCAGTCTATATTTCTTAAACTATCAAGTAGCTGAGAGCCTCTGTTCTCCCATAAAAATAATTGTGTTCCTTAATGGAGAAGACCTCTCTGTTAAAGACTTTTTTCTTGATGTATTAGGATGTTATCTTTTTCCTTTGGGTGAGAGAGAAGGCCCGTGAACATCTGAATTAAATCATAGTTGCCTTTAAGAGGATCATGTGTACTCAGTCTAATGCATTTCATCTTTTATTTGTTTAGACATTTGCAGCTCACCGTTGAACCAAAGTGCTTCTCTACTTGACCTCAGGGAAATAGGGGCATATCTGCATCCTGTAATCAAGGAGTTCATGCGTGAATGTTACTCAGGGCTAAACAGAAATACAATCTCATTTCTGGAGCTATCATGAGAAATAATTAAAACAATTCTGTTGCTGAGAATGCCTTGGTTAAGATGTGTTTTGTTAATTTTTTTTGGTCTCTGTTCAGTTATTACATGGTGTAAATGTACCTAGTCTCAGGGTTGTATATTTGGATTTTCTTTCCAGCTGTTTAAGTGTAACATACTGGCAGTTCTGCTATGAAACTTTAGTTCTCAGAGTTGCAGTATTGGGGAAGTAAGTTTTCTTTTCTGAAGACCTAAATATGGAAGTACAGAGGTCTGACAAAGGATCCTGAGGCAAAGCTGTTGATATATGCTTCTATGTAGTGTGCTTGTGTTGTGTTCCCACAAGATTTTGAAAGGTTGCATAAGTAACCTTTCAAAAGTATATATACATAAGTATATTTAAGCACGTAAGTGTAGCTTATGTATCTCATGCTGTTATAAAGGAGTAAAAAGAAAAGTTCCTGTAAATATTTATTTTCTCTGCATTGTAGAATTTTTTTGTATCAACTGTTTGAAACAGCAGCTTTTCTTGAAAGGCTTTTCTGGGGCAGGAAGAAGAGAAGAAAGTACTGGTTTTGCCTGTGAGGGCTGCATGGCTGAGTTAGTTTATGTTGTTCTGAGACAGGCTTCTACAGGACCCATATCTGAGTCTTTGCAGAGCTGGTAGTGAGGTAGGAAAACAATAAATACTTGTGTAACAATAAATAATTGTGTGGCTTTTCCATATGTGTCTTTTTTTATGGAAGAGAAATAAAAGGGAGGGTCTCACCCTACGGGCGGTCAGTAGATGGGCTGATTTGCTGCTAGAGACTGAAGCAGATGTTGTATGAATTGGTGGATGACTTTAGTTACTGTAGCTGTCAGGTGGGAGGTTTCCATGATATGGTTAATCATAAAACTAAGAATTCAGGACAACTGGTAATTCCTCTGTTTCAGAGAATTTGAAATGAAGTGACTTCATCTTGGAGGTTCAGAAGCATAGTCCATTGTAAAGCTGGTTGTTGAAAGACAGCGATGAACCTTTGCCTACCTCTTTTCTCTGCAGATACCGCACTCCAAGATATGTAGACTACGAAGATCTGGAGCGTAAATACTGGAAGAACTTGACTTTTGTGGCACCAATTTATGGAGCAGATATCAATGGGAGCATTTATGATGAAGTATGCATAGCTTTTTATGAAGTTTATCCCTTCCAGCCCTCTTTTAAAGGGTACTCTACTTAGAGGATACACTCTTGCTTTGTGACTGAGAATCTGTCTTGGAAATCTTTGTGTTACTCACTTTAAAGCCTCCAAGCAAGGTTGACATTAACTCTACATCTGCAGGAGTCAGACAGTTCTGTCCTTAGACAGTAGAATATTGCTTCTCTTCCTGATCATGACTCTTCCCTTTCTTCACTTTGAACTCTTCAGAACTCTGAGATTCCTTCCTACTTATTTAATTGTTTATTAATTTTTTAGTGTGTATGTTTTCTGTGTGTATCTGTGGAAATTTAGAGGTATTTTAACCAAGGTTTACTTTAAAATTAAAAGATGGAATAGTTTTATATTTTTCTTGCACTGAGGAATATTAGTAGCTGTACTTCATGCTTGGAATGTCTGCAGTTTCCTGGAAATGTACTTACTTATACTGTTTACCTTTCAATTACAACAGATGAAATTAAAATTTCCTAAGCAAATTAATTTTGCTGGTTACTTGCCAAGATCTCCATGGATAATAAAGGGACTCTTAAAACAGATCTCATTATCCAAAGAATTACAGAATATCCATTGATATTGATGAGGCTATGTAAGTAACTACAGGAACTAGATTTTTAAAGGATTATTTAAATAATGAGACTAAGAGAAGAAATGTTAGCATTTCAGAAAAGATTTGAGGATTTAAAAAATACAGGACAAACTTGTATGGAAAGAAGGTACCATGTGTGAAGTTCTTGGGTTATTTCATGTTCTATGTAACTGCCTTCTCCAGTCATTAAAAAAAAAAAAAGTATGATTTTGCTGTGGCAGGTGGTCTGAGGCTCTACTAGTGTTTCACAGTTCTTCACAGAAGACAAATTGAAGACTGTCCAGAGACAAATACAGTCAGCCAATATGGCTGAAGGCAATTCAGTTTTTGCACTGAGTTATGTGATCTTTGAAAGACAGCTAAGAATGTCCAGTGGTCTGTTTTTCAGAGAAAACAAGTTCAAATTCTCTTGTGTGTCCACATAGCTACTTTAAGAAATCATTTAGAAAATAATTGAAGATTGCGATTTGGGATGTTTCTGTGAAGAGACATTCTAGGTGGCTGTTGCTTTGTGAAGACCAACAGGAGGCACAGAAAAACAGTGTTTCAAGAAATAGAAGCCTGCCCTTTTTCTTCTTTGATTTTTTATGTCTTTATTGTTGGCAGATAATGCCTTATCATATAACTTTTAACAAATGTACTCTTTTTTTGATTGTGGCTTTTTTCGTTTTTAGTATCTTAGTTTACTCTTGCATGAGCAACATTTCCAAAGAAAAGGGGATGCAGTAATATCCAATTTGAAAGTGCAGACTGGTCAAAGAGAAGGTCAGAGATTTCCTTCTTATGGAATTACACTCTTGGGAAGATGAGGAAGGGCGGTCAAAAAAAAGCAGAGAGGAAAGTGAGAAAAGCGGCATTTAGGGATCCTAACTCAGATGTTAGGTGCATAGCAGAAGGAAACAAAGCACTGAAAGTTGCAGTGACTAGGGAAGAAAGCAATAAAAGTAGAATAAAGAAACTTTGATGCCTATAATAAAATGGGTATCATTTAAAAACAAATAACAAAGGAGAAACGTTAGTGAAAGGAGTTGACGTTAAGGAATGGGAACAGATTGAGCACTTAATGTGACAGCCAGGTGCTGGTGTACAGCCCACTTGGTGCATAGAGGAAAAGAAGGGATATACTCTGGTACCAAAGTGTTGGTGAGAAAGTTGATGCCGCTGATCAAAATGTTCTCTCTCAGAGTAATTTTGCTGCAGTTAATTTTTGGCCAGCAGATGGTGTACCTGCACAACGAATATTTTTCATGTCTTAGTGCTTGAAGATAGTCCTAAGAAGGATCTTTTTTTTTTTTTATTTTCTTTGAAATTGGAGGTTGTTCTCATGTCTTCATTCCGTTTCATTCGGGATTGTGATTATTTGGGGAAAGGAGATGAATACAAATCACTGACGTTTTGGGAAGCATTCAGCTGAAAGCGTGTGGTGGGATTAATTTGTCATGGCGGCCTATTTGCAAGAAACAAAACAAATGCTTACTTTTTATGAAATACCTATTGTAGAAAATGCTGTGTTACAGATGTTACATTTAACGTAAATATCTGACAGAATTTCAGGTAAAAAACCACTAGGACCTTAAGGAAAATGTGACACATTTGTGTACGTGGGCCATCAAAATTAGTGAGAAATACTGCAGCATGGTAAATCAGTTTAACACTTTACCAGTTACATTTTCTTTTCCACTTGATGACAGTCAATTTTATATTGAGACATTTATATCTGAAGAATGATGGAGCCTTAATTTTTACTATTTAGATAATTTAGGAAATGTTATTGTTATTTGTGGAATCCAGCACCTTGTTGGCATTGTGCCAGAGAGATTATAGGTCTTGTAGTATTTGCTTTTTTAGAGTACTTTTTGCTTTTTTTAGGATAATAGGTTCTGAGGGGTTTGGAAGATGGGGCAAAATTTTCCAAAGGCTGTGTTACATGAAACAGAAAAAGCCCCCACAAAACAAATAAACAAAAAACGGCAATGAAAACAAAGAAATAAAGAAACAAAGCTGTAAGTGCATGTTTTGAAGTCTGACAACTACCATCAATGATTCAAGTTTACCCTGGTAGTATTTGGATTACTATATTAATCTATTTAAACAGATTCCAGAATCTGTTTAAAATGTCTTTATGGTTATTTGACAGCTTTGAACTCGGATTAAGTCTTTACAAATAAGCAAATAATCTATAAAAACAAGTGTTCTATGTGCTCTGTAGAGCTTTGTAGAAAATAAATTCTACATCGTTGAAGGTTTCTGGAAATATTATTCTGTGTTATTTGCATTCTGATTGCTGTTACATTTAATGGCAGTACTTTGTAGGAGAATGACTGTGTAGGTAACTCAAGAAAAGGCGTGATCCCTACATGAACTGATCTAGCTACCGGGGAGGGGGGGAAATCTTCCTGGTTTCAAAAGAAGTTCCGAAAAAAAGTGACCGATACAGAGTTTATAATGAGTCATAAAAGACATCTGACTTCAGTGCTGGCTGATGTCATCTGCTATTCTGCAGAGAAAAATCCAAGTTTGGAAGAGGCGTGTATAAATACTGTTTTGTGTCTCTCTCACCACTCTCCTCAGCTGCTGTCTGGAAGATACCACTTTACTTCAATTTTTCTCATCTTAGTTTTATCTCTTCTAATAAAACAATTCCTAATGCCTACTTTCTCCCATGTATGAGGAGCATGCATGATATATGAGGGCACCGTCAGTCAGTTTGCAGAGGACACCAAGTTGGGTGGCATGTTGCTGTGCTGGAGAGTAGCAAGGCTGCTCAGAGGGATCTGGATAGGATGGATCCGTGGGCTAAGGACAATTGCATGAGGCTCAACAAGGGCTGGGTCCCCCCCTTGGGTCACAACANGCAGTGGAGCTGGGAAAGGGTCAGGAGTAAAAGTACTATAAGGAGCAGCTGAGGGAGGTGGGAGTGTTTAGCCTGGAGAAAAGGAGACTCAGCGGGGATCGTACCACTCTCTACAACTGCTTGAAAGGAGTAGCCAGATGAGAGTTAGCCTTTTCTCCCAAGCAACCGGACTAAAATAAACTGCCTCAAGTTGTGCAAGTGGGGAGGTTTACTTTGCATATTAGGAAATGCTTTTTCATGGAAAGGAAGTAATACCGATCACTGGGGCAGGCTTGCCTGGGTGAGTAGCTGTGTCACCATCCCTGGGCATATTTAAAAGACCTGTAGGTATGGCTCTTGGGAACGTGGTTTAGCCTTGGCGGAGCCAAGTTAATGATGGTTTTTGATGATCTTAAAGGTCTTTTCCAACCTAAATTATTCTATTTGTTCTATTTTAGAATGTCTTTTTTCTGCAGTCTACTCATAGTTGAGATCAATGCGATCAGTAATTTAGATTCTAGTGTGATTTCCAAAGAATCTACTTGCCCACCCTTCAAAAGGGTGCTTAAAAAGCAATGGCTATATCCTTAGAAATGCTGAGAAGTAAAAACAATCTAATGAGGGAAATTGTTTGTATTTCCTAATCTATGTGTTTATGATGCAGAGATTTTGTTTGTAGCATTTTTCTTCCTCTGTTTTAATGACTTTCAAGGTGCAGTAAAAGGCTCACAGTAGCTTTATTATATTCATTAATGTGAGTGAATGGTTATGTGGAGAGAGGAGTGGGTTACCAAACACAGATTTTTCTGTAATGTTTGTCCTGTTCCTTTCCACTCTGTCTCTTTAATTGGGTTTTTTTACTCTTTATTTTTTGAGTTGTTACAGTTAGTCAAAAGGGCTCTTCAATCTTACTTATGCAACTGATGTCTTGTTTGCCAGATTAATATTGGAATGAAGCTGTGAGATAGTTGAAGGAAAAATTAAACACTGAAAAAGGATTGTGTGTAATAATGTATACTTACAGAAATCATGTTCATCACAGTTTTGATTGGTTTAAATAAAGTAAAAAGAATAGCATCATGTCACTTTTGTAAATACTTCAAAAAAAATTAATAAAAAATTGTTGCACTCGACGGCTGTTTTATTCTTATGTGCGAAGAAGTCGGTGCTTTCAACCCTGACCTTTGCTTTTTACCAGTATGCTGAGATACACGTTATTCTTTGTGTCTTTGGGAAAACAGTGGGTCAACTCCTTCTAAAGTGTGCAAGCGTTCAGATGAGAAATGCTTGTCAAGTGTCCCACTTTGTCTCCACATTGCATTAAAAGCAGGTGCAAAGGCTGTTAAGAGTATTAAAAACTCTTGATAGTAATTTACAGTAAGTTTGAATCACCTTCGAAATGAATGAAGGTTGGAATAGTGGTCTTCTATATAAACTGCTGTGTACCTTATAATATTTCTCTAAGGAAATACAAGGTAAGTGTAATGTGCATAGCAATGACCATAATTGGTAAGGTGTTTCAAGCCTGTTTATTATCTTACAGAAGGAAAACAGCTGAAAAGTAACATTTTTCTAGGTGTTGGATTGTGTGGTACAGTTATCAGTGATGACAGGTATTCTTTAAAGAATTTACCATCAGAAATGTGGATAAATTAGAAATAGTATCTTGACATATTCCTTTGAAATTATTCTAATATTCTGATAGT
Source organism: Cnemophilus loriae (assembly GCA_013397755.1). Taxonomy (NCBI): domain Eukaryota; kingdom Metazoa; phylum Chordata; class Aves; order Passeriformes; family Corvidae; genus Cnemophilus; species Cnemophilus loriae. Next base: position 118,326 of record VZTF01007438.1, read on the forward strand.
ATTTTGATATTCTGAAGAGAATAAATATTTTGTATTTTCCTGATATTGAACAGATTATAATGTCTAAATGTATTTATATTTGTAAGAAACTACCAGATACATGTCCTGGCCAAGTAATATATGTACTGCTGTTCTAACAATTGTTATTAAATATAGCATAACCTGCAAAAATATACTTAAAATTTGAGAACTATGGATATGTATTGACCTATTAAAATGCAGTTTTACAGCTGGGATCTTTTTAGTGTGCATTGCAATTGCTACATCTAAAACCAGTTATACAGCTACTGTAAGAATAAGAATCAATATTTTACTTTAAAATCATATAAGCATTTTAATGTTTTTGAATACTAAAAAAGATCTGTGAGGTAAAGTAACATCTTTAATAATAATTTGTAATAATTACTTGCAATGGTCTAGGCATAAGTGTGAAATTGATTTATTGTTTTAAGTCTAAGGAATGTAGGAGGAGTTGAAATGAATCAGTGTGATTGTAGTGTTTTGGCCAGCTTCAGTGAGCATTTCCTTTTGAGATAAGAATACTTGTCCAAAATAGTCTTTAGGAAAAGGAAATAGCTCATCTATCTTGAGTGGAGAAGTTGTGGATTGTTTATTTGGTATGTTTGGTGTTTTGAAGCAAGTTATTTGTTCTAGGACTGATCTCCATGGTAGGATTTGCTTTTGTTTGAGGACAAATCACTAGCAGTTTGCTTGGTGACTAGTGGTGATACGACTTAACAGAGTGTGCAAAGATGAGATGTGTTGTTAAAAAAAAAAAAAATTCTCTTAGCTATTATTTAATTCTTAGTAGAAGACTAAGATTTTAGGTTGTTAGGGTTGCTAGAAGCTTACATGGGTGAAAGGTTGTGATGGGACAAATAATGGGTGAAAAAGCCCATGGAATACTGCTAGATAGAAAGATAACGCATCTGCCTGAAGAAACCTTGAAGTGCAATTTGCTGCAGTACTTACACTGACCACTGTCAGAGTAACTGCCTAGATTTAACAGTTGATTTTTACAAGTATTTGTTGTTTTCTTCTAATCCTGAATGTGTATCTGTGGTTGAATTGTTGCTCTTAGTTTGCTGTATTAATTTGTTGCTCCAAATAAACTGCACAGTTTGTAAACTGAGATAAATTTCATGTGATTTTAAAAAAAAATAATTTATGAATTAATTTGAGGATTTACTACCTAGAAATTATTGCTTCAGATTTTTTATTTTACAGCTGTATTAACTTGCTGCTGCCATTTTTTATGTTTGAAAGGTGCAGATTTTACCAGCATCTACTAAGTTCAGATTGGTGTTTTTTTCTTTTATTAGGATACTAATTTTATTTTTTTTTCATTTTTTAAATTTCAAGTGCCTTTATGTTTCACAAATGCATCAAACCCAAGGCTTCCATTTTAAAAGAAGAAAAAATGTTGTCTGAGATGAAACCGCTCTATAAACATTCTTTACTCCTTTGTAAAATTCCAAATGACTTAGTATTTCTTAATAAGTGAAATAGTCAAAGCAGGCTGTTAGAAGTGCTTGTTCAATGGGAAGTCTGAACTTCATACAGAAGTTACCTTCTTGTCTATCAGTTCTAGCTGCTTCATAAATAACATGCTTGACATAAAAATCTCAAAAAAAAATGAAACGAAAACTGAGAGTATTGAATTTTCATTACTTCTTGCTCTAACCTGTATTCTTACTACTCCAGCTGTCCAGCTGTTAAATATCATCATGTTACTTAGTCTTAATCAGCTGCATCAGGACTTCAGTCTGCCATCAGTTCGTTCCCCAGAGAGTAAGATTACCAGAACTGTAGATTCAGTGATGGGTGTTGGGCAGAGCAGCTCATGGTTAAGAGTGTGCTTAGAGGCTGTCTTCCCAATAAAACTTGTCTGAATTGAGTTTTTAATAGTTTTGATTATATTTCTTGGTTTTCTGACTGCTTGAGCACCAGCTAATGTCTTCCCTGGAGGTGCTAATAATTGCTGTTGTAATGAAGTCTAATTTTTTCTCTTCAATTTTGTGGCTTTGATCTTGGTTATACTGTCTCTTACGTGCTGTATTACCTGAAATTAGAATTGCACTTTGCAGTTGAATCTGAAGTGCAACAAAAACTACATGTATTGCTTTCTGAATGACTTTTAATATACAAATTTTATGGGCAATAACATAAGGAAATAGCTTAAATGCCATGAAATCAATAGATTTCTTCTGTGGTGTATTTCTTAGGCAGTACATCATTATGATTAGAAATACATCTGAAGTGAAGTAATCATTTTAGTTTTTATACTTTCCAGAGAAATGGTAAATTTATGCATGTAAAATAATTTTTTAAACCATTTTTTCATACTACTTGGTATTACTTGATAGGTAATAAAAAAGCACACACATAAGTCGTGTGAAACTTAGTGGCTTCCAGCTATCAACTCATTGAAGGTTTTGTCTGCAGCTATTATTTCTATTTTTTTGTGTACTTTTTTGTATGTGTTATGTAGTATGGTGTATGGTGTTTCAATCCACATTGGATTTGATGTAAAATTGTAAACCAGATAGGAACTTGTTATGTTCTCTGCTCTGAACATCTCAGACTTATAACCTGATCTAATACTTATCCAGGTCCAGAGAATTTTTCTTCAAGTAACTTCAACTGTCTTTTAAAGTGCTTACAAATATGTGTGAACATACTGTCTTTTGAAAGGCTACATCAAGTGTATATCTTTTGACTGGAACTGTTATATAAAATTGCGTTGCTTTATAAGCTTAGTAATACATTTATTATTTATCTTTTCAGGGTATTGAAGAATGGAATATTGCCCATCTTAATACAATATTGGATGTTGTAGGAGAAGAGTGTGGAATTTCTATCGAGGGTGTAAATACACCATATCTCTATTTTGGCATGTGGAAAACAACATTCGCATGGCACACTGAAGACATGGATCTCTACAGTATTAATTATCTCCATTTCGGGGAGCCAAAGTCATGGCAAGTTAATTTTTTTTTTTAAGTTTATTTCTGTTTATTTCAGCTGACTAAACCAAACATCATGAGTTATGATTGCTTCATAATGGTAAACTTTACTAAAAAGCTAAGATGCTAGTTTGGTGAGGGTTTTTTTTAAGCTCAGGATGCTATGAAATCACACCAGTGTATGTGATTTTGAAGGGAAAGACAGATGAGTACGTAAGACTTATTTGAGTTCAACAGAAAAATATTTGAAAGATACAATATGAGAAGCTTAATGTGTGGGGAACCCCAAGACTATTGAAGGACTTCTGAAAGAGCTCTTTGAAATCAGTTTCTTAAGTTCTGTTGCCCTTTGGGACTACCTACCATATTTTGTACTTAACATGCATTTAATCGCTTCTTTGAATCAGACTCATATTCTCTGCTGTTAACTCAGCTGGACCAGTAGAAGGTGAGATTCAAGGCTAAAGGTACTTTCTGCTTATGAAACTACTACTGTCGTTTCTCCGTAATCTTAGATTTTTGGTTGAACAGCCTAAATAGACAGGTTGGTTTAATACATTGTGATATACATGTATCCCAAATACCAAAGACAAATGTATTCCTTTTGATAATAAAATATTTTTTTTTTCAAAATACCTGTGAAGAGAATGTAAAATCATTAGAAAGATATGTAAAAGATAAGTTCTGCATAGTTCAATTCTGGCAGTTTCTAGTCCTCCAGACTTGGACAGAAAATGTATATCTTGTAATTCCATGAAACATGACTGGTTTTTTTTATACCCATACAAAATTCAAATCATGTATTTATACTGTGAGTGTGGTGAATTGGTCAGATGCTCGCTCTTAGGTCATTGCTTTATGTTTACCTGGTTTGCTTATGTAATGGATCTCTTGGGTTAAGGTGGAGAAGGATATGTGAGATTGCTTCTTTGATAGAATTAAACATTGACAGAAGGTCTTGTTAACCATAACATCAGTATCTTTAAACCAGTGGATGTAAAGATAGGTGATTCCAAAATGTTCCAAGATGATACAAATACAAGTAATAGGATGATTGCATAAAGTTGTTTTTTGCTTCTTAGGAATTTAAAAAGTGCTATTTGAAGAAAAACTCATGGCATATTGTGAAATTCCAAGTAGTGGAGACATTTACTTAAACTCTGAAGTCCTTAGATACAGTGGGAAGAAGCTAGGAAAGCATTTAAGTATTTTTGAAGGGGGTGTGAGTTGATGACAGGATGAATGCTTTTCTAGTTTACAAATACTTATTTATGCTTCTAATGGACAAAATCTTTAAACAGTGACCTCTTCATATTGGAAGAAGTAGTGGTGGATATGAATTCTTTTTCTGCACCACATTGGCCTGTATTTTTAAGGAATGCAGCATTATAAAAAAGTTGAATGAAAGATAGCTAAAGATTTATTTGATGTTACACATGGGCCTTTTACTGGAGGAATGCTCCAGTAATTTATGCTAAAGCTATTCATTTACCAGTAAAATGTGTCATGTATTAATGTGATACTGGTATAATATTTTCTTCAAGAAAGTGGGACAGGAGCTGAATCTTATGATACAGATAGTAAAGATCTTGTCTGCCCTTGAATTTAACTGATTTGACAAAGCATCCTTAGTGAAACCAGATAACCTGACATATATAGTAGTAATACATGTTCTTGGATTTTACTGGTTGTACCTGTGGTTCTTCAAGACGGGCGCGTTGGTCTTTTGGAGAACTAACACGCCGCGTGTTTTCTCTGAATTGTGAAAGGACAGCCACTTCCATCTGAGAACCACACTGAGAACTTGTGGGTAGCAGCTGAGTCTAACTGCTGTAGCAGTCTTTATAGAATTTGAAGCTTTCTGCAGTGTTTAGGCATAGGTTAACTTCCATTATTTCTTATACTCTGCACTTTTACTTCAAGAGTTACGTAAAGAAGTCTATAGTTCTGTATTATGTATACCAGTTCCTTCACTGACTGCCTCATATGAAACACGGAGGAAAAGTATGTCTGATAACTTACGAAATCGGATTGCAGCTGTTTAGATGTTTACAGTTGTGTAATACATGTGTTCATTTTACAGATTTTTCTTTAACTTGCAAAATATGCTAAAGAGGAAATACTTTGAAGAAGAACTTAAACTTAGAAGCCTTGAAATAGAATAATATAAGGGCAGAAGAGATTGTGGTATGGTGGGGAAAGATTTGCTGGAAAGAGACTTAAAATTACTTGCTATTAGGAAAGAATTTTTTGTGCAATTTTCTCTTTGCATTCTGAGGGGAAAGGTACCTTGAAGATGGTACCTCATATTACATCACAGTTTCTTGGAAAAAGTCTTATTAGCAAGACAAACCATTGCTGTGATTGATGGTATGGCCTGTTAATTCAGTTATCTCTTGATATTAATGTATTTTGTAATAGTGTTTATAAACTGCTTACTCATATTAAAAATTACTTCACTCTGGCATTTGTTGTTAGATATTTTCTTCTATTGTAATTATTGTTTCAGGGGTAAAGGTCTTGACTAAAGATAATTTGTTTTGTGTAATAATTTGAGGAATTTTGTCATGTTAAACTCTTAAAGTGCTCTTGGAAATTAATGCTTAGCAGAGGTCAGATTTTTGTTACTAGTAGAAATTATATACTATTAATATATGTACTATATCCTTGGGTAAAATATGGATAATGCTTCAATTTACATTATAAATTTATAAATTTAAAAAAATCTGAATGAGATATTAACACTTTTTGAAAGTAATTCTGGGTTTATTAAGTATCTGAAAGTAAGGCTTACTCTTTGTTCTCATGAAAAATGGTGGTGTTGAATTTTTTTTAAGTGTTGAGAGGATATAAATCTTCTTGAAGAAGAATAGTAGTGAATATGTGGAAGTATTTCTTAAGCAGGCAGAAAGTAGTTATTTTCATTGCACTGTAGGTATTTCAAATATAGTAATAATAGGACAATTATTTTTTCCATTTTATTTTAAAGAAGAAGAGATGCATAGACAATATATTATTTTACTTTAGAAAGTAATATTTTAAAATATTGTGCTCATTTTATACGTCTTTTATATCTGATGGTGGAGGCCTGAATTCTTTTCTGCACGAAGAACTAGGCTTTTACTTTCCTCTGAAAGGGGCACAGTGAAAACTTCCAGTATGATACAAACTATAATTTACTTAGCAATTTGTATTTTTTCTGTGACATTCCATCTGGTTTTCGCTTCCTAGCTTTTCTGAAGACTGAAAATGACAAGACACAATACATTATGTTAAAAAACTCTCCTGTTTAGTAATGTCTTTCATAAATCATGAAATGCCTTGCAGGGTTGGTCAGTCATAAAGTAAATGGGAATAAATACTACAGAAAGAGGCGATGGTTCCATCTTTGTGACAATATCAAGAGAAAGAGACCAGAGTGTCGAAGAGAGAATGCTTAGACAGCCAAAATTAGATGGATTAGGAGAGTGAGACTGGACCTGACAGTTTATTTAGGTTGTAAGGGGAAAGAAATATATTGTGACAATCAAAATAAAGCAGGGATTTAGGTTCAGGAATTCCCTTCATGATTTCAGTGGATATAGGATGGCAAGAAATCTCATCTCTAGGTTGCCTAAAATTTATACTGTGAGCAACATTACTGTTACCTCTTGATTGTCGTGACTAGAATCTGTTTTTATGGATTTGCCAGTGTAGAATGTGTACCAACACCTTTTCATCTTGCTTAATGTGGTGGAAAAAATCAGGAAAGATACACAGTTACACAACAGGGGTTGTGGAAGTCTTTAAAACATTTCATGTGAAGGCTTTCAGATTTTGAATCCCAGTAGCAGGGGAAATAGTAATGAGTATGATGGGATAAAAATGGATGGCATTCTGATATTAGTCTTAGACAAAACTATAGCCAAAAAAGGTGAAGAAGGAAAAGCATACTCAGACTGATGCTAACATTGTATGATTTGAGAACGAATATGGCAGTAAGGTAAATGGATTTAGGGAGGCTCAGCTAGGTCCTTACAGGGCCTCCTGGGGAAGGATTAATAGAACTTTCAGTGTGATCAGCAGCTGACAAAAACTAGTCAAAATCTGGCCAGGTGATGTGAAGTTCAGCATAAGCGGAAGAGTCTTAGTACCTTTACAAAAGTTGTGCATACCGCTGACAGAACTGATATATTTCCTAGTTAGGTTCTATTTTCTAAGAAACAAAATAGACACAGAAAACTACAGAGAAGTCAAACCTGTACGACAGAAATGGGAATAATGTATAAAGCTTCCATGAGGATTAGTCAGATGTCTTGCTGAAAACTGTCATAAAAATTAGAAATACTGTGAGTCACAGAGATGGCTGTAATCAAATAGGGATTCTGGTTGTAAAAAGGTATCTAATGAGATAGTATAGCGGTTTGTCAGTGGCCCAAATGGGTTATTGTGCTTCAAACAGAGCAATCATTTGATAGTTTCAGTGTTCTTCACAAAGTGGAAGAACTTTGCTCGAGGATTAGAAGAAAAGGAGTTTTGTTTGTTTGTTTTGTTTTTCCCTTGTGGAAGAGGATTTTGTTTCTTAAAATATTTAGACTGAATAGGAAAATTTTTAGGTGGCAACATACTTTCAAATTTCCCATCTCAAAACAAAAAATGTATTAACTTCCTAAATTAAGTTTATGAAATTTAAATTTGCTTATATTTAAAAAAGATATTTATCAGGTTTATGTATAATAAATACAAACCACCTAAATAGATAATAGAGTAAATCAGTTGCAGAAAAAACGGTCACGTGATTGTGAGCTCAGTACCTGGAGTTAGATAGCGTTATTTTGATATGATGTGAATGTTGCAAGTGGTCTGTCGCCAATTATAAAACCAGTGAATATGGTTCATTTTGAAAAAAACTGATGATGTTTAGTTGTAAGAATATTTTATGGGTTTGCAGCTTTTGAACTTTAAAAATACCAATGTGCAGGAAAAATCATCACCTGTTTTTACCTTTTCTATATATAACATGGGATTTAGAGAAGTAGTTTGGTTAAGTATTTAGCATCAAACTAAATTGGCTTGCAACTGATGCTGTTAACCATTATCTGTGCATACACCTGGCTTTGGAAGAATGGAACTCAAATTGTTTCACATTCCGTTTCTGGTCACTGTCATGAGAATAATTGGGTGGATAGAAGAGGCTGCTTGTCTGATGATCATCTTGGTTGGCTGAGTAGTTTTTGCATATTAAAGCTACGATTCATTGGTTTTGATGTGACTGAGAAACCGCACAGAAGCATTAGTCTTGAAAACACACATAAAAAAATGTTTCAGAATTACAAGTTAATGACTTAAATTTAATATTTATTACTTATTTGTAGTTATCTTGTTGCCAGTACCCTTGATTTGCTGAACTAAGACATATTTCAGAAGATGTTTTTGAACGATACTAGATAAATATATGTACTGTATTTTTTCTGTCCTTGTAGTATGACTAGCAATGAACGGTGACTCTTCATACTTTACCAAATATGTCTTTGTGAACTAGTAAAATTAACATCTAGTTAGCATCATCGTTTTCCTTTTTGTCTTTTCTTAACTTTTTGTCTGTTTATTTGCTTGTTATCCAAGAAACACTCTTTTCACCTTGTAGTGATTTACCATGTAATGTCCATTATATTTCCTTTGGACGTGGCTGGACTTGACCTTAATATATGAGAAGTCAAACAAATGTTAGTGGCTGTTTGGTAATGTGGCTAAAAGAAAGCTGGACACAAGATGAAGGTGTTTTTCTAAAAGCTTTTAACTGCTCGGATTCTCAGATAAACTAGCTGTTGAGACTAAGAGTGAATACTTTTTTACTCTGACTTGGTCATTTGAGTTTGGGAGCTTTTTGTGTAATGTAGAATAGACCAAGAATCCAGCAAGATTCATGTCATTCACCATGCAAGGCAGGTGCACATGTGCTAAGCTCAGGTTTCTAATAAATTGTGTTAGGAATCAGGCCTGAACTGTGTGACTTTGGGACTCCTAATGTTTGATAGTACAAAGGGTCATCTGTGTTCCTCATTCCTTGTCTTAGCTGTGAGGAACAAGGAATTGCAACAGTGGGAAGAAGTAAAGGATTAAGTAGCCGATGTTACCACACAGCCCAAGTGAAGACTATGATGAAAAACACTAACTTGCATTGAATGTATTGTATTGCTTTGTAATTTGATATTAGCTAAATAAATAGCTGTAGTCCAGTTAAATCATGCACTGTCTTTTCAAAAGACTTACAGAGAGCTCAGTTGACTTTTGTGCTTTTGTTTTTTGTTTTTTTGTAATATTGACATGTTTGTATGTACAAATGGAAGCATGCGGCTCCATATTACTATGAAATTGTACGACATGTACTTTTGAAGGAGTAACATTTTAGGAGGAACACCAGTTCAATTAGAGCCAAGTAAAGCAAAGCTCAGTATCTAGTTTTGAGGTTTTTTGTTAGACATGAACGGTATCTGTTCATGTTTTGCTTTATGGAGTTGTGTATTAAAGACATACAATACAGTATATAATGCTATACATAGCATTTTTCTCCGATGAAGTGTGAAGGATGTCAAACATATAGTTTAGATTGATACAGATACGCTGGTGTGTATGTAATATGGAGTGAAAAAGTCACAAACACTTTGGAAGTACAAGTGGAGAGAAACAAAGTGCAGTTTTGTGAGACAGAAAAATTCTGATTAAGACTGCAGACACTGAGCGCAGTAAGCTGAAAGTCTCTTTGTTTAAAACCATTTGGAGTGGGTTGTCAGTATGCACGTGTTTTGCTTACAGAGCATTGCCTTCTGCAGTGGTCTTCCTTCCATGCAGGTGCTTCAGTTGTAACAGAGTAAAATTGTAGTGGGTGTGTAAATAGCTTGAGGTAGGGGGATGTTTATTTCTTGTTTTTCTGAGTGAGTTTTCAGGGCTGATGAATGAAATGTGTTCACAGTGTCGTAAAAGGCTCTATGTTTACTTAGTTTAACAGTGTGGATTTGGACTATCTTGTACAGCTGAATATACATTTTCTTCATTTCTGAACCACATTTTTTTTATAGAGCAGAATCAATCCAGTGTTATTGCAACACTAAACTGAAACAAAAGCCTATTATATCACATATTAAAGCAGTTAAAGTCAATAATAAATCCTAATTAAAACATACAGTAAATCCATGAAGTGCAGTAAATATGTTAATAGCAAAGAAAGAAGAAATGAAACAGCTTTTCGGTAGCTTTCTATTTTTAGGCTGCAGTAAACATTACAGATAGTATGTTCTTTTGTATTTTTGCTCAATTGTTGCAGATAGCATATGGAATTCTAAAAAAATTGGATTATTGTAAGAACAGTGGGATTCTAAGATATGTACAATTCTTTAAATTAAAGAAAGTCTATTTCTTTAATAATTTAAAACTCTAATTGTAATGATTCTACAAGGGTGAGTAACCCTTTTATTCCACAGCTTTTGCTATAGGAAAAAATAGAGATGGTTAATGCTCATTTTTCTGTTGAACCCATGAGTCTTGTGAAGCATATTAAAATTCAAAGAAATTTAACTTGTACAAAGCAGACGTATTTTACATTTTTTCATTTCATTTGGAAAAATAAAGCATATGTTTCTTTTTAAATTGTAGTGATGTAATAATATCAAATATTGTCAATATACATGACTTTAAATAGTGAATATAACATTTTGAAACTACATAATATAATGTTTAAAATAGAAATAAGCTAAGTTTTTTCTCAAACCCTTGCCCCCCCAAAACCCAATGTCTGTATTTTTTCGTTAGATGTTGGTATATTTTTTTTCAGTGTAATTTTTCAGTCTTTAATCTTTTTGGCTTCTGTATTGTTAGATGTTTATCGTACATGACTGATGACTTTTGTAGTAATTATGTCTTTAAGCATTTCATCCCTTTCTTTATGTGAATTTTAGGTACGCTGTTCCTCCAGAGCATGGGAAACGGCTTGAAAGACTAGCTCAAGGTAGTATTTTCAATATTTCCATATGTATGGTGTTTGAAGGACAAACCTCCAGGAAAGTGAGAAACATTGTTCTTGACTCACCTGTTGTTTTGTTACTTAATGTTGTGTGACTTTTATGTGTCTGCGGTATTATTGCTCTGAGGAATTCTTAAGAATTAATAATATATATTTTTCTTTTGCTTCTCTTACAACTTTATTTTATACTCTCATTTTTAGCTTGGTGAAACTTAAGAAAATGAGGCTTAGTATTTTGTTATTCATTAGACTGTCATTGCTAGTATCTTCCTCTCCTCTGTGCCCTTTCTCTTTCTTGTCCTAGCTTCTTTGCATCAGCAACTTTTTGAATCTTAACTTCTTGCCCAAATTTGATACAGAGATAGAAGTATTGAAGACAGATGAGTGTCCAAAAGTTTCATCAAAGTTGATGGTTGGGTAGAGAATGGAGTCTAGGTTAGTACCTCTGTGAAGGAGTAAGCAGACAAAATGTAGAAACAGTAAGTCTGATTTGTTAGCAGCTTGCTGACTGTTGAGCAGGCATATAGTCAGGTGGGAGTTGGTCTCTTTCTCCAGGCAACAACTGACAGAACAAGAGGACACAATGTTAAGCTGCGCCAAGGAAAATATAGGTTGGATATTAGGAAGAAGTTTTTTACAGAAAGAGTGATAAAGTACTGGAATGGTCTACCCGGGGAGGTGGTGGAGTCACCATCCCTGGATGTGTTTAAAAAGAGATTGGATGTGGCGCTTGGTGCCGTGGTTTAGTTGGGGTGTTAGGGCATGGATTGGACTTGATGATCTTGAAGGCCTCTTCCAACCTAGTGATTCTGTGATAGATCCAATTTAGCTAAAGCATGTACTGGCTTTTGCCATTTAGAGGTGGCAGAAACGTTTGGGAGAAGGAGCAGAGATATGGTTGTAAAGTGACGGTCTAAGGGATAAAACTCACTAGTGTGTAGAAAGAGCCTCACTCAGTAATTTGTTTTATTTTCAGTAATACTGCACCTCTATTTTTCTTTCTGAATTAAGAGTGCAAATTATAAACATGGGAATAATTAGGGATGTTTCTTGGCCTGGCAGCCTATGTTTTATAGCTTGCTAATAACTATTAAAGGAATTATGGAATGAAGTGCTTAATGAAATGGAATTAGAGGAAAGGAATACTGTTGAAAGTTCATAATTAGATCTTGTGTATCAGGGCAAAATTCTGAAAATTTGTGTACATTTTGTTTTCATATCCTTTTTTTTTTTCCTTAATATGTAGGTGCGTGACTGGTTTTCTGAGCTATGATAAAACTGTAACTGAGAAGAGTAGGAAGGCAGTTAAAGATGTGAAAGTAAAGAGCTGTGAACTTCCAGTCTTAAAAGCATGTCCCAGGAACACAGATTTCAACCTGGATAATTACATTTCCTATTCTGAAATTCTGTCATAGTTTCATTTGAAAAAGTTGTCACTCATTTTCTTCGCTTTCCAGTTTCTTTTCCCAATGCAAAGTATGGAACTTTATACACTTTGTTTGGTTTTCACTGGTAAATAAATTGGAGTGTGTAGTCTGGGGAATGGACACCGACTTAGGATGGTTCAGTAATTTAGTTGTACAAGAAATAATAATAGAGTAAAAGAGATAGAGAATTGGAAAAGTTTCAGAGGGGGACACTAGGACTGGTGAAAAAATTGCCTTTTTCTTTTCATACTTGCTAGTAAGCTCTAACTTTTCAGTGAGAAAGAGTGTAAAAGTTAGTGTTCATTGAGTCTTCCAGCATACGTGGAGACTCCAAATGAAGTGTCTTGACAGGTTCAAAGTCAGCCTAAGGAGATGGTTTATTTCACAGTATGCATTCCTTACTCTCCTTGGTGGATTCTAAAATTTTCGTGGATTCTGAGGGAGATAGGAATACAGTGGCACAGAAATATTTTAGAGGAGCATGGGAACTGCCACTGGCTTTGGAAGTCTTAAAGCAGCAACTATGTGCTACTAGGTTAGTCAGAGGAAGCCAACATTGCATGCTGTATGTAAACGCTTCTCTGTATACAGTTCTGACATTTGATGGGAGCGAGATGTTTGGGTAGATAGACTTTTCATGTGATGTTTTTTAGCTGCTCTGGATTTATTTTTGATTTCATATTGCTTGATAACAGCTGTGCAGTGTTCTAAAACCATTCAAGTTTAAATGTCCTGTAGTGAGTATGCACCGAATTTTTCGTTATTTTCAGAGTGAGAGAAAAGTATGGGCAGTTGAAGCAACACTTGTTCACTGATTTCTAAAAGTGAAGTGGTATTGAGGCATGGCATTATTTGTTGCAGACAAAAAAAAAGCTTCTTCCTTCCCTGGAATACCTTGATTTCTGTAGATACTGGAGTAACCTCTACAAATTCAGGAAGTAGGTAACTTTTGGAGATACATGTTTTGCTACATGAAAAAAGAAAGTATTATGTTAGAAAACTGGCCTGAAGGTGCACAGCCTTCTTATTGCTGATGGTGGCCTAATACAGTAATAGAAATTAGACATTAAGCATCGGAGGAATAGAAATCTCGAAGGCCACTGTGTTTCAGAAACCAGTAGGTTATACTGGGGGAACAGTGTCTTGATGTCAGAGTGCTAGTCAGAATTGGACACATCTGCATGGAAGTAAATTGTCCACTGCTGCTCTTAATTATATGTTAGTGTAAGTTATAAAGAACTGTGGGGTGAATGGAAAACTTCCTTGATGAATTACGTTTATGATCATAACTTAATTATATATATTTCTGTACTATGTTTTGAATAGCAAATAGCAAATAAACTATAGAATCAGATACTGAACAGAGATTATAAAATTTCAAATAGTGTTTATTCCATTACATTTAGTGAATGAAACTGGATTTCTGTAGGAAAAGTAGGAACTCATACAGGGATTGTTATTGTAGCAGCAATATAAGATAGATGACTTTGGAATATTTTTGGTCCAGCTAATAGCTGAGACTGGAATGTCGGAGATAATGCTACAATGATGAACAATAAAGATAATGGACTTTTTTTTTTTAACTGAAAATTACCATTTCTTATTGTTTCCATGCTGTGATCTTCTATTTTGCAACTGGTGCCTTCATAACAATGAGGAACAAAGACACACAGACCTCCTTGCTTGCTACAAACAGATTGTTTATCGTAACAAACTGAGCCTTTTTATACTCTAAACTTAACCAAACTTAACTGAAACTTAACCCGAACAAGCCCGCATTGGCTGCCTGCCACTGCGGTGCCGCCGTTCACATGTCCCTGTACCCAGTCAGCTCTCTGCTCATGCGGTGTCCGCGCATCTCCCCAGCCAATCGCTGCCTCAAGCACGAAGCAACCATCAACCCACTCTCCGGCCATCCGACCCGCAGCAGAACCCTTCCCAAAGTACTTTTTGGTGAACAAAAGTGAGCAGGATTTAACAGAGGTGAAAAGGCTCCTTACTCTGTAAGGCTTTTCTTATTTCCCACATTCTAAAATACAGCCTGTTTCGCGTAAGGTATCTTACAAAGATGAAAGTAAGCTGCACGGCTGCAAGTCACTTAAGAGAAAACATTAATAAAACATAGTGTAGATGAGACCTTTGTACTTAATAGCATGTGTAGGGAAAATATTTTTGCATGAGTGTAACATTTGAAGAAAAAAAAAGTAGTTTATTCAAGAAGGTTAGCTCTGATGACCAGATGCCTACTGAATTAATTGAATGCTCCTAAATAATTAAAATAATAAAATAATACATTAAATGTGACAGGTTGTCTAAGTCGAGTCAGCAGTTGATACTGCTAATAGTTGATAAAATTCAAGGAAGGTTAGATTATTTTCCATTATCTTGTCTGCACCTCACAATTATAACACATGCCTTTTGTGCGTGAATGCTTTCATTTTTGCTTTCCATTGACATCTTGATTGACTGTGGCGCCTACAAATGCTTTGTCTGAAAGACATTAGACTTGCATCTAATAAAGACAACAGTTTGATTTTGCCCTTCAGCTGCTTTCTCATTTATGTAGGTTTTTTTTTCAATTTTATGTAGACATAAATGTAGTAAAAATCTCAAGTGAGCTGTTAACTGCAATTTTTATACGTGTTATTATGTTAATCTGTAATACCATGGTATTCTTAAGGATTTTTTGTTTCACGAAATGGGTTAGAAAATAAAGAGAATAGAGGCGGAGTGGCAAATGAGAAATGGCAGATTGAAGGATTTTGAAGATCTTTTAATAGATTGTTTGAGTGCAGAAACTGTTTCAGAAAAGAGATGACATCTATCTGTGGTGTTCAATTACGTTAAAGAAGAAACTAAAGTTTAATATATTGTAAGTATGTATGGTTGTTATACAAAGCTTTGTATGGTGTATAGTATTAATTACTTCATTTCATGCAGAAGTCATTACCTGTTACGTATGAAAGCAAATTAAAATAGTTGTTGAAACGAGACTTGAAGTAAAACTTGCATGATGTCTAAAGATCTTGAATGTGAAAACTTTAGCAGTTGAAGAATTGAACTTTTTCTCAGCTGATATTAGTCAAGTTAGGAAAGTCCTGTTTAAGGGATAATAAACTTAAGGCTTGAACATGTTCATCTGGGCATACCTACAGTTGTATTTCATACCACTTGAAAGCTTCTGTGGCTTTTGTACTCTGCTTTGTATAGCATACAAATTGCCATTGTTTCTTTGTGATGGTTGTTGTCATGCAAACTTACCCTCTTAATTTCTTTTATGTTCAACACAGAAAGTTATATCAAATTAGTTCAGATCATGGCAAAATAATTTAAATTAATTATGTAAAGTTTGTATTTATACCTACCAAAGTAAAATCTAAAGAGAGAACTACTAGAAAACTTAGTTCTTCTGTAATCTCTGCCTTTGTTTCAATAGTACTGATCTGTGAATTATGATTAATATTTTGCATAAGTCCTTTAAATGAAGGTCTGCATAAAAAAAAAATCATAACCTTGAGCTTAATTATGTTAATTTATTTTTACTTTCAGTAACATTAAATTACATTAAAGTTATTTGCAATTTAGGGTGTTCTTTTTCTTACATTGGAAGTGTTATAATTTTTTTTTTTAATTTTAAATAATATTAACGAGAAATGCAGCACATTTAAATTTCAGGTGAAGTCTTGAGTAAGGAAGCGTAGAAAATTACAGGATATCTAGCTTCATTCATTGCACTGGTCAAGATTTGATTTGAAAGTTCCCTAAGAACATGATTTTATGTGGATATCATTAAATAATGACTTTATTAGTGACCAAATTGTGATTTCCTTGATCATTCAAGGTAAAATATAGCAAACCAGCCTGTTCAGTTCAATGGAGTTGTAGAATTACGCTTTTGGGAATAGCGTTGTAATTTGTGCATATATGATTTTAGCTGGACAATGTAATTGAAAACGTTATGGGCACATTCTTAGTAGCACAGATCAGCATTCCAAATATCTTAAAAATGCTAATCAACCAAGGAATCCAATCCACTTCAGTTTCCCTGAGTGATAGGTATGATATTGATGTGGTCATCTGATATGAGCTGCGTGTGATAATGTTGGAAAGACACTCTCAGGGTGGAAAGGAAAAATGAGACTGCCAGGTAGCAATGCTCACTGTCCCTCAATAATTAGAGATTTGAACTTGTTTTTTAAAATATGTTCTATATCCCTGAACCATTTCATATATGCTTTGAAGACTCAGTGCAGCACTGTCTTGCGTATGTGAATTCTGTCTTCCTCAGTCACAGAATCACAGAATATTCTGATTTCGAAGGAACACACAGGGATCCACAGCTAGGAATCTGCTGAGTGCCCACTGCTTCCACCTTTCCCCAAAGATGAGAAGGCTTTGACTTCTATCTAGCATATATTTGGATTATAAGACTTTAAATTCTGTGGAAGCATCGTGTTGAGGTGGAATAGCATTGACAAAGGATGTGTCTTCACCAGCCCAGTGATACTGCTGTTACTAAAGTAGTTTTGTTGTGTTTGTAAAAATAGCATTGGTAAGATTGGACATTTTGGGCTATGTTATCCGTTCGAGTATGTATATAGAGTCTTCCAAAGGCATGTTTTTGGTTGTTAACACTGTCTGAAGCCTATGCTTTTGCATACCCTTTGCTGCTGCCGCTTGGGTTAACTAAATAAGGGTTTTAAAAAGCTGAGAGAGACCTTGAGTTTGGCGGATAAATGTACTTTTCTGGTAGTTATTCGTGCCCAGACATTTGGCCAGCAAGTATTGAATCACATGCTTATCGTGTAGACTGTTCTAATTTTGCTCTAGCTGTTAAAAATGTTAGTGTTTCTGTAAATCATGGATTGGAGAATTTTCAATTTGATTGTCTTTTTCTCATGAACATAAATCAATGAGCAACCTTATTCAGTTTTACCCTGAGCTCTGATTATTTCTCATTGGCTTCTATGAAGTAATTGTTTTGAATTCTTACTTTGTTTCTTTGTGATCATTTCCAAGGAGATGAATTAGGGTATAGGTCTGCTATGTCTCAAGAGACCATTCAAGAAACTGAGGTTGTATGTGAATTCCTACAAAACACCTGCTCTTGCAGAACTGATTTAGAGTTAATGGATTAGTGTTAATGGGTTGAATTAAGGTTTCATGCGCCCCTTAAAAGCATGAATATACTACAGAATTTGAGTAGTAGTTACATTCTAGACAGATTACACTATTTTTTCTTTTGGATGTGGGATTTCACTAAACATCCAGGATTACATGGTAATCCTTTAAATTGGTAATTTTAACATTAGATTGGTATTTCAGAATGGTTCTTACTATGATGGACATATCTTGAATTGGCCTGCATTTAATATTTTTGTAAGAGTCTTGTAGTATTTCTAATGCGAAATCTTCTATTTGGTATTTTTTATATTTGTTAGCCAGTTCTCCCACAGGGATTTTATTTTCTGGAAGAAAAGCTTGTGTGACCTTACATTTAGCCTGGCAGATAAAAGACTTTCTGATGAAGAGAGTCTTGTAATGAGGAAATACTCCCTTCCTTTCTTTCCTTGTTCATTGAAGGGGAGTTCCTTTGAGAAAATGAGGTGAATGAGGCTAAAAAATTTCTGTGCCCAAGTGTAGACTTTGACAAGTCAAAAGATATTTTACAGTGGTACAGAATGTGTAGGCTGCACTTTGATTTCACTGTGAGGGCTCTGTAACCACAGCAAATGTTCTCCTGTAAATTTCTAGTAGTGGATTTTGGGCAGGTTGTGTTCTGCTGCTCTATGTTATTTGCAACTTTCTTGGAATTCAGCAACAAGCCTGCCTTCTGGTTGGACTTGTCACAGCTATGTCTGATCTCTTGGAGCTGGAGTGGTGCAACTTAAGTTTTGGATGTCTGCCCACTGTTTGTTTTTTATCATCTTGTATTGAGCTAATTAAGCATATTGCAGTAACAGAATTTGGTATAAAATTTGTTTTCTTAAGGAAAATTCAGTCAAACTCTCTCTGCTTTTAACAAGTAAGCTTTTAGCTACTTTTCATACCAGCTCTTCCCTCAAGTCTCAAGTACCACTTTCAATAACGTTTTTCACAGTAAGTTCCCGTATATTTCTATTATTATACTGCTCAGGACTGAGATTTCTTGACACTCAGAAACTATAGATTCTAAGTTTGGATTGCTATCATTTTACGTTAGAGGCATTAATTGTGAAAAAATAGTTGAAATGTTTTTGCTAGAGTCCACTAATTGTGGGCTAGTTTCTTTTAGCTGACTTTTAGTCAGTGAAGCCACACATATACAAAACTGTACTTATCAAATAGTACTTTTTGAAACTTACAACATTATTTGCAATTCAAATAGAGAGTAAAGAATTCTGTGCTTGTTGTTGGTGAGAAAAAAAATAAGAATGATGAATTTGAATAAAATTTGTTCTCAGGGCAGCTTAGCAGGCTTCCTAGTACGTTGACCAGCACAAGTCTACATTATGCCTTTGCTGTTTAAGTGCTGCTTAACCTTATTTCTGAGAAATCAGAAAAATACAGTTCTTCCAGTACTGGTGAGTGTGCTACATTGAATGTTCAAAGAATATAACAACTATAATGCGATAATTTTTATATTGTTCTGAAGTTTTAGGGTGGTTAATGGACATAATATCTAAGACTCACCAGAGCGAAGAAACTAAATCTAACATTAGAGAGAAAGCTATATATTACAGAAAATTACAGTTAATTTTTTTTTTCTCAAGGCATTAAAAAAATTCAGATGGTTGATTGAAAGTGATTGTTATTGTTTTTGTTTTTTTTTTCTAATTGAATAGTGAGCATGTTTTTCCAAGAATTAAAGTGCTTCTGTGAAGGATGAACTAACATTTATTTGAGAGGAATACAACAGATTGTACAAAGTTAGGAAGTTGTATTTGTTTACTGTATAAATGGTTTGTAAGTGCTAGGTAAACCTAGTCTTCATGGAATCCTTCTAAATTTATTTACTTCAGTTGATTTTCATGTGTGCAGAATGAGCATTAACAAAAAAAAGCTCCCAGCAACAATATATTTCTCTAAAGGGTAAGAAAATATGCCTAAATGTACAGGTCCTGATTTATTCTAAATTATTGCACATCTTAACAAAGAAGACTCTGTAGCCCCCCTCCCTGGAAAGCAGATGAAAAACTTAGGAGGTGCATTTGATTTTGTGAAATCTCTCAGAACCTAGGAATGACATGATAAAAAATTCTAAAGCAAGTCTAAACAGTATTAAGTATTGAAAAATATTGCAAAGATTTTCTATTTGATTTAATGAAAAGATGTACAGTTTTGCTTTTCTTGCCTTATTAGGGTTCTTTCCGAGCAGCTCTCAAGGATGTGACGCTTTTCTTCGCCACAAGATGACTCTGATTTCTCCCTCAATACTGAAAAAGTATGGAATTCCTTTTGACAAGGTACATTAATGTTTCTTTTTAATCTCTACTTTCATGCATTGAATTAGACTGTGTTTAGTATAAACATTGTTATAAGAAAGGTGAGGCAATTTTTTTTTTTTCTTTAGGTAGTGGCTGCATGAAAATATATGTTAGAACTTCTAATAGTTTTAGCAGGGAATTTTCTAGCATTAAACACTTGGAGCCATTACAGCCTTTCTGTGATTTTTTCTAAGACATTACCAAGATTTCTTATTTTAAATTTATTTCCATGGTAGCTTGGATGTGATTTTCTGTTGACTGAAACACTCTTAACTCACTCTGTTAATTTAAGTTTTATACCTAATATTTTAACACAAGTATTTAATTTCTTTATGTCTGTACATTGCATTTCTAATGCAATTAAATACAACTTTATCATTATTAGGATCTGAAAGGTTTAAGGTGGAATAAAGCCAAAAGAACTGTTACGTAACTTGAAATATATTTTAAAAGCTGTAACATAATAGAAAAAGAAGGAATGATTATGTTTGAGTGTTAGATAGTGGCAGAATAAACGTTTGATTAGAACATTATACAAACAGAAACTGAGAAGAATAACTGTCTTTCTTCTTTGTGGATGAATTTAATACATAGCTGCTGTTAAAAACATCTGAAGTATTCAGTTTCTTCTGCTTTCTACAAGATTTTCTGTATTATTGTTTTCCACTTTGAACTTCCAGGCAATGCATTGTTTTTGGTTTTTTTTAAGTGTACTTATTCTATACACTTTGTAAATTCTAAAGTTCTAAATTTTGGAGTTCTGTAAACCTACTTAGAAGACTGGAGCTTGATTCAGAAGGTCCCCTGCCTGAATATCTGCTTATCTTAATACTGAGTTTTCAAAAGGCTTTTGATCATTAAAGGACTATGATTCCTGGTTTCCCATTGCACACATTGTTTTAAGTTGTTCAGAAGAACCCGGCAATATACACTTTTTCTCAGTTTATTCCCACTGCAATATGGTCGTGTAAACTATCCTTGCCACGCACCTTCCGTATTATTGTGGTTTCTGTTTTTGTGTATGTGCTATTTATTTATTGATATAATGTGAGCATGTGTATACAAACTTTGCTTTACGTGTTCCCTGGCCTAAAATACAGGATAATGCGGTGCTTCCTGTCTGGTTTAGTTGATATTTTTCTAACAGTATGGGGGGAGGGGTGGGTGGAGGAGGAAAGAAAGAATATTTTTATGTATATTTTTGCCCAGCTGGAAGCTTAAACACCAGAGAGGAGCTTGCTCACTCCCCCTTGGTGGAATGGGGAGAGAACTGGAAGGATAAAAGGTAGAAAACTCATCGTTTGAGACAGAGACAGTTTAATAGGGAAAGGGAAAGCAGTGCACACAAAGAAAGCAAAACGAGGAGTTCATTCACTGCTTCTCGTGGGCAGGCAGGTGTTCAGCCATTCCCAGGAAAGCAGAGCTCTGTCACGCATAACGGTGACTTGGCAAGACAAATGTCACCACTCCAAACAATTGCCCTGCCTTCTTTTTCTAACAGCTATATGTACTGAGCAGGATATCATGGGCTCAGCTGTCTTGGCTGTGTCCCCTTCCAACTTCTGCACCCACATCCTCCTCACTGGCGGAATGATTTGGGGAGCAGAAAAGGCCTTGATGCTGTGTAAGACATGGCCAGCAAGAACCGGGACACCTCTGTGTTATCAATCCTCTTGGCAGCACAGGTGGGATGAAGACACAGATGTGTTTTATGCCTTTTTAGAGTATCACTTCACTTTTCATGCTTAAGTCAGCCTATGTGTAAAATTGAGGAAATGCAGGCATTTAGAATGATACTGCGTGCCTTGGAAAGCAAGCTTTTTTGAATAAATTACTCATAAAATAAGTAGTTTGTTTTCTGAATGATTTACTATCATATGGAAATGTAGTTGCTGAGTTCAGTTTTCATAATATATAGGTAAATATACTGATTCCCTTCATAGCCTTGTGCTTTATCATGAAGTGTCAGGTGAAACTTTCCAAGCTGGAAGGTTTTATAACCAGATTTATAGTTTTGGATTTACAGAACATTACTCTGAACAGTATAATTTTCAGTGGTTGGTGTTTAAAGTAGCATATTGCAGAATGTCAGCATACTTATTTTCAGTATGACACATTTGAGGTGGGGTAAGGGAGTTGATCTTCTTATTTTGGTGTCTTGATTATTCCTGTATTCTAATTTAGAGGATAATAATCCTCTAAAAATAGGGAAAAAGAAAATAAAAAAAAAAAAGTGCTACAAACAGTTAAATATTTAAGTTTGGTTCTATCACCTAGTCTTCGGAGGAAGCAGACTGTACCCAAGTGTAATTGTAATTAATGGGATTCAGTGAGCAAGTGAATAGAGAGAACCAGGCTGTGATCTCTCATGGCTCAAAGTGATAGGAGTGGAAATGTGCTGAATGCTGATAAGTCAGCCCACGCCTACCAGGTGGCAGCTGAACTGCTGCTTGTTGCAATAGAACACCTGCTAAACTGTCAGCAGTGGGAGGGTGTATTGAGATAAATTTTGGAATCGTTAGCGTTGAGAATAATCTTTCTTAAACATTCCCACAGCGATTGTTGAAGTGCTACAGTAACAGTTACAATATATGCAACTATATGTGCATTTGCATGTATATACTAAATATGAATTCACAAAAAATTTAACCATGCAAAATGTAAGATCCAGTTTTTTTACTCTAGCCTTGTTGGCTATTTTTCATGTTTTCTTCTCTTTCCTTTATACCTTAATACAATCAGAAATAGACCTCTTTGAAGTGCTAAAGTGCTAACCCTGTGTGTTCTTGCACTGTGCAAAAAGCACACAAAGAATCTATAAAAATACAAGATAACAATTTTAAAGGAGATTGTAAAAGCAGAAATTGTATGTAAGACAACTATACCAGTAGAAAGGTGAGATTTAGGACATGACATTAAAAAGAAAAATGTTTGAAGTTGTGGATTTTAATTTTGGTGATTGTTTAAAATTTAACCCTTCCTTTTTGTGATTTTTAAGTCATAAGGGTATTCCTCTAAAATGAATTATATTTGTCCTTCCAATTTTTCTTACTGTACTGCTTATGCAAAGCATTGCCACACACTGCAAACAACCTGTGTAGACTCTGAGAAGTCTCCTTATTTTCCTGTAATCAACAAATGCATCTTGTTGAATAGTCATCAGTCACCGCTCAGATTATTTGCTTCATTTAAATAGATCTGTTTGCTTTTAAGTGGGCCTGTTGTCTGATGTGTGTTTCACGTAAAATATGTATCAAACAGAGCGTGGAGAATCTCCTTTAACTATTTACTTCTGTATAATCTACTTTATTCATTAACTCTTATCAGATAATTCAGAAGACAGTGTGCTGTTTCAAGTCGCTGACTAGCCTGTCCTTGATAAAGTCTCTGGTGGTCTGACTTTAAGAGATTAAAGCTGTCACTGTGTGGAGAGAATATTAGTAACTGACAAGAAGTGCTGTCTCCTCTTTTCTTCATGTAGGAGAGCACCAGTCCATCCTAGTATAGGAAGATGAGATTCCTCTCTTGGAAGAAAATAACCTGACTAGTGATTTGTTTATGTTACCACACATTTTTTTTTTGTTTACTCTAAAAGCTTTTAAAGTCTGATACCTCTCTTAAAACTAGTAGGAATTTGGGTTATTTTTGTATATACAAAAATATAATTACTGTTCAGTGGGTTTTAGGTTGGCTTTTTCTTTTTTTTTTTTTTTTTTTCTGCTTTCTATGATATCTTGTTGATCCAGCGGTCTTTGCATGTTTTCTTTTGGTTGTAGTCCTTTGAAACTACCCTTGCTCAATCTCTAAAACAATGTCAGAGTTCAACTGTAGTCAAGCTTTTCATCTTTCAGAATGTCCTGTGCCACTTGGCCTTAAGTTATTTGGAATTCTTGTTACCAGTAGTGCCAGAGTGCTTCTGCTCTCTAAAATTTTTCTGAAGAGAAAGTGGGGAAGGACAGTGGCAGATTAAAACTTGTGTTTTAATAGCTTTTTCTTGGGACATTCTGCACAACACTTAGGCATGGTAATTGTGGGTATTTTGATCCAGCCTGTCTTTGCTTCCTCTCAGCCAGCAAGAATGATCTATTCTTCAAACTGTCGTTTCTAGTTCTTTTTACTTCCACGTTTTATTGCCAGTGAACCTCTGCTCCAACATTAACTTCTTTGAGTTCTTTCTGAATTTGTTAAGTATTACAGCTAGCTATGTATTTTAGAGTAAAGAACATTGTCTAGAACATTGTCTCAAGTATACTGTTTCTGTTTGTATTAAATCTCATCTCTGTGCAAGGTAAAAAAAATTCTTTGTTTTAGTTAGTTACAAAGACATATATAGTTCTCATTGCTTTAGGACTACAAATGCTTTGTAGTGTGGTTCACGTTGAGGATTTTTAAAGTTTATTTATTTTGGCCTTCTAAATTTTTACTTTTTTTTTATTGTTACAGGTTACCCAAGAGGCAGGAGAATTTATGATCACTTTCCCATATGGTTACCATGCAGGGTTTAACCATGGATTTAATTGTGCAGAGTCAACAAACTTTGCCACCATTCGGTGGATCGATTATGGAAAAGCAGCAAAATTGGTAAGTCATAGTGCAGAAAAGTGATGTGTAGGAAGTATTTTGTGTGGTTATTTCTTTGTGACAATCTCAGGAAGGTGATGAGAAAGGGAGAACTATTAGATCAGGTAATACATTAAGCTGCCATTCAAATTTAATTTATAGTTGTTATTTTGATAGTAGGTATTATAATTCTAGCAATATATATTCCTCTCAGTAGTGAGTTTTGTTTGCAGCTTAATATATTTATTGCTCTTCAAAACCAGTTCTGTTTGTGGATATTTTTAAGTTGAAGCTACATACACTGAGAAAGAAGAAAACTGACTTCTGCTCTTAAATCTCCTTTAAGCTCTACTGTTTGTGAAAGCACTTTAGTTCAAATAGGAATTTTGATACCTGGAGAGAAACATAAATAGTGAAACCTGAAATAAAGTTTAAGGAAACAAGTTCAATTTTTGTCATCTTAAATCTAATCAGAAAACTTGTAATACAAGATAATATAACAACTGTTTGAGGTGTGTATAACTGAAGATATTTTAGGCTGAAATCTTGTTCTGTGGCATCCATGTCTTCCTTTTTTTATGTACATCATAGAATCATAGAATCTATAATGTTAGAAAAAAATTCCAAGATCACTCTGTCCAACCTTCGGCTGAACACCACTGTATCTACTAAACCATAGCACTAAGTGCCACATCCAGTTATTTCTTGAATGCATCAAGGGATGGTGACTCCACCACTTCCCTGGGCTGTCCTTCCAATGCCTGACCACCCTTTCAGTGAAAAATTCTTCCTGTTGTCCAACCTGAACCTCCCTTAGTGCAGCTTGAGCCTNCAACCTGAACCTCCCTTAGTGCAGCTTGAGCCTGGTCTCTCACCCTGTCATTTGTTGCCTGGGAGAAGAGACCAACCCCCACCTTGCTACAGCCTCCTTTCAGGCAGTTCTAGAGCGTGATAGGTCCCCACTTGAGCCTCCTTTTCTCCAGGCTGAACACTCTCAGCTCACTCAACCACTCCTCACAGGACTTGTCCTCAAGAGCCTTCACCAACGTCATTGCCCTTCTCTGGTCTTGCTCC